>PVJO010023171.1:0-26598 GCA_004026905.1 Hystrix cristata | reverse complement strand
AAACAAATAACCTTGATGGATGTATGAAGGTGTCTCTCTATAGAACAAATATAATCATAAGTTTTGATTTAGGAAATGTATTTTGTATTCAAATCTTATCGTACATTTATCGATATTGAACTCTTCAGATTTACCGTGTCACTCACTTTTCTCCCAGCTTTCTCCTTCTCAAATATTGCTTATTTCTGTGAACAACTCCACCTTCATTGTCCACCTTTCTCCTTGCAGTTGCAGTCTAGTCTGCGTCTCTGTGAATGCAACATGTTCGTGTTTGCCACGGTTGTTTTCACGTTTTTTGTGTCTGGTCTAGCTCTTCCTTCCTCCTTTTGTCTTCTTTGGTTACCTTGTGTGCAGCAAGCAGCTTTTCCTTTGCAAGTTTTCACTGTTTCACCCCATGTGGCTGATGTGTGTTCTAGGCCACCTGGTGTTAGAAAGACCCTTGTGACTGTGCGCCACAGCCCAGCGCCTACTTGTTTGTTTTCTGTGACACGCAGTATTGTGACCTGTTTGAAAGATAGCTCCTGAGGCCTGTTCTTTGTGTCTGAACCGAGCGGTGTTCTTACTGTTAAGGAGAGTCTTGAGAGGTGGAATGAACACTTTAACATTAACCCGAAACCTCACGGGTAAGGTAAAGCCTTTCAGAATTGTCTTCTACTTTACCTTTCTATTTGAGGGATTTGAAAATTGAGTTCTGATAACCTGAAGGCCCATTATACACTTATAAACCTTCTTTTTCTCTTCCTTTTTAGTTTTGATCATTGTTTTAGGATATCCTAGTTTAATACCCCTTGTCTTTTCTGCCTGAAGTTTTTCATTACCCTGAAGGAAATCTGTTCTTTCTTACATTCTGTGGAAATTAGACAATTTGAGGTCTTCAAAGGCATGAAGTTCTCTAGCCTTTATATCAAAATATGAATGTGGAAAGTGACTAGACCTAGTTTCTATGATTATAATAAAGAACATAGGATTCTGAAAAGATTGACATCAAAAGCATCTTTCTTGTGCATGGTGGGAAGTAGTTAATGACTTGAGGTGGCGTGTGTGCCTTTGTAGGGAGCTTGAGATGACACATAGATTTCTCCCTGAAGTCTTTGGCCTTCATTAGGACATTTCCCAAGTTGCTGAAACTCAATTTGGTGTTTAATCTCGGTAACCATCAGGACATACAAACTGCACAGATGGTAGTAAATAGAGTTCTAGAATTCTTTGATTTTTCAAGGCTTATTTTTGTAGGTACCTCCTCTTCTCCAAAGGGGAGTTCTGAGGGTAATGATAAGACACAGAGTGCCAGGAGGAAGGGAGCGGGGAGGTTGAAAGGTTCACGCGTGACTCCCTAACCTTCTTCTAGTTGCATCTGTAGCAAAAAGGATGAAGAATCTTGAAAGCTCATGTGTTCATTTACTGAGGGCCATGTTCAGGTTCCTCTTTTGTTTAAAATACTATTGTTACCTGATGTATCTTAGTGAGTGTTCCATATGCAGTTGAGAAAAATCTATTTTCTATTGCTGTTAGATGCTCTGAATATATCTGCCACATCTACACGGAATACAGTGTAGTTTAAATCTAAAGTTTCATTTGCTTTTCCTAGTGAGTGTTTGCTTTAATTTCTCCTGTCTCTTCACTATTTCTATTTCTATATTGACAGAGTTTGAGTACTTTAAAGAGAAGCTCCAACCTTACTTGGACTAGGTCAACTTTTCTGGTCTTACCCAAATTTTTGCATTTGTAAATGTATTTCTTATCTCATTTACTAGTTTCAATTCTGTTGGGCAAATGTTTGATGAGTACTGACTTCCTGTGTGCTGGATATTAATTCATTTGGTTACTATGAAAATGAAGTTTTGTTGTTTTTTTTTTCCTCTGCCCTATGTTCAATTACCACACAGTTTTTCACTGCATTTTAGCCTAAATACTGATTGATTAGTACCTGAGTTTACTAATGGTGATAGCACAAACACCTGGACACTATTTGGTACTTCTCAGTTATAGGAAATTATTACAAAATCAACATTCTCATGATGCCAGAATATTGCTCAATTGGTTGCCTTTGCTTATTTAGCTATTTTCTGATCTTTTTTTGTAATTATGAAATAAGAAATCCCCAATTAATATATTTATCACCTCACATAACCATTTTCTCTTGTGTGTGTGTATTTGTATGTGTGATATATGTGTGTGTTTGTTGTGTATGTTTTGTAGTTTTGATTTGCATTTCCCTGATGACTTCTGATGTTCAGAACCTTTCCATGTACTTGATGGCTATTTGTATGTTTTCTTGTGAGAATTCTTTCACCCATGTTTATATTGGATGATTTGTGGGGGTTTTGTTTGTTTGTTAATGCATTCTTTGTATTTCTTACATATTTTAGATATTCACTCCTTATCAGATACATGATTTGCAAATATTTTCTACCATTTTGTATGTTGTCCTTTTGCTTTATTCAATCTGTTGTTTCATTTGTTGTATAGAAGCTTTTAAGAGGATGCAGTGCCATTTTTGTTTCGTTGCCTGTGATTTTAATGTCATATTCAAAATACTCATTTCTCAGACTAAAGTCAACATGACTTTTTTCAGTAGCTTTACAGTTTCATGTCTTAGGTTTAAAACTGTAATACATTTTGAGTTGTTTTTTAGTATGCAGCATAAGTATCCAATTCCATTTTTCTGCATGTGGATACTCTTCTCATAACAGCATTTATTGATAAGATTATCCTGGCACTGTTGTGTTCTTGGTACCCTGACGGAAGATCTGTTGACCATAGACTAATGGATTCACTGTATTTCTGAGGTCTCTATTATATTCCATTGTTTTCTGTGTCTGTTTTGATGTCTGTACCATGCCGTTTTGATTTCTGTAGCTTTGTAATATATTTTTAAATCAAAAGGCATAATGCATCTTGATTCTTCCTTCTTGCTCAACATTGCTTTGTCTATTTGGAGTCTTTCATGACATATTCCATAACAAGTAAAAAGATTGAATAAGGAATTGAGAAACCCCCAACAAAGAAATCCAGGATTAGATGTCTTCACAGGCAAAGTCTATCAAATATCCAGTGAAGAATTAACAGTAATTCTTCTTAAGCTCTTCCAAAAAGAGTACAAGAGGAAACAATTCCAAACGTACAAGGAATATTATCCTTGTATTACCATAAGAATATTACTATAAGAAAATAAAACTATCAGCCAATATTTTGATGAACATAAATACAAGAATACTCAGTGGAATACTTGCCGATGAAATTCAGCAGCCATCATTATGCCCTGTGACCATTTCTTTTAATTTTAAAAACTTTTATTAGTGTATGTTTACAGTACATGGTGATTATATTCATTGTGGGGAGTTGGTGCATGTATTTAACATGTCTTAATTCTTTTTACTTCCCCTTCCTCTCCTTTCTCTCCCCTACTCCCTTCATCTCTTGATCAAGTGTATTTATTCCTGGAATCAAAGGCTTGTTCAACATGTATCATCCAATTATTGTAATATACCACAGTCATTGTAGAAAACGAGGAACTACATAATTATCTGATTACAAACAGAAAAAGATTTTGAAAAAATTCAACATCTATTCATGATGAAGTAAAACCACTTCTCAACAAAATAAGTATAGAAGGAAGTTACCTCAACTCAATAAAGTGCACACAAAACCCACATTACTGTGAATTTTCACAAGATAATTCACAGATGAAAACTGAAAACTTTTCTTCTAATAACCTGTAAAAGACAATGATGCCCTTTCTTGCTACTTCTATTCCATGGTAATACTAACCCTAACCCTAACCCTAAACCCTAATCCTAACCCTAACCCTAAATTTCAGCCAGAGCAATTGGGCAAGTTAAATAAAAATCATCAACATTTGAGAGAGAAAAATCAAGATTATCTCTGTTTGCAGATGGGATGATCATATATGTAAAAATCTCCATGCCTCATTAAAAAAAAAACCCAAAAAACTGCTAGAACCAATAAATGAATTCAGTTAATTTTCAAGACAGTTAGTTACATTTCTATATGGAATGAATTATCTAAAAGGGAGATTTAGAAAACAACCCCTTTAAAGCAGCAACAAAAAGAATAAAATGCTTTTTTTGGTACATGTTTGCAGTATGTAATATTTGAAGGGGATCAAGAGCTGTATGGAGGGGAGAGGGAGGGAAGGAAAAGAGGATAAAAAAAGGAATTAAGATATATTATGTACACGTATCAACTCCACATAAGGGATATAAACCTTACATACTGCAAACATATATTAATAAAAAATGGTCTGAAAAAAGAATAAAATACTTAGACACTAATAAAAGTTGTAAAACTCCTACTCTAAAGTTGTTAAAGTATTAATGAAGGAAATTTAAAGCATACAGGTAAGTGAAAAGATATCCTGTGTTTGCAGATTGGAAGAATTAATGTTGGTAAAATGTCTATACTACATAAAGTGATCTTCAGATTAAATACAATCCCTATCAAAATCCTAATTGCATTCTTTATAGAAATAGAACAAATAATGCCAAAATTCATATGGACTCACAAAGTTTTTCTTTCAATAATAGGTGATTTTGACTTGCTTAAAAATGGGTTTTTAAATATGGTCATTAATATTCCTGGTTGTTTTATTAAATTTCTGGTATGGAGAAAATTTTGTTAATTTTGTTACATGTCTTTATCAATTTTCTCATTTTTTAATTAATTAATTTTATTGGCACATTTTAGCTATACACAATGATCACATTCATCATAGAGAATTTGAACCTGTACATGATGTATCTTCATTCCTCTTTTATTTCCCATTCCTGTCCCCTCCATTCAACCCCTCATCCCCTCCTTATTTACAAAAGCTTTGTTTCCATTTTTCCTTCTTTTCTTTTCTTTTTTCTTTTCCCTTCCTTCTGCCCACTGCTCCCATTCCTCTTCTCATTTGAATATTTTCTTCCTTTTTCACAGTATCTATTTTACATTTTGGTCCTTATTTACACTTTCAGTTTCTCACACCGGAGACTTAATGCAGTATTTATACATGCATTTTTTTTTATCATTTTTTGACTCCATTTTTTCAGGATACTTTTTCTTCCCTTACTTTAAAACGTATGTTCTATTTGAAGAAATATATTTTGTATGCTGTTTTAAAAATTAGCCTTATAGTGATTTATGAACACAAAAATGATCAACATTGCATCCTTAATAAATGAGTTTTCATAATCTAGTAATATAATTACCACTGCAGTAAAATAGAGAAAAATGAAATCATCTCCCAAAATACTCATGTGTACTTGGAAGTCCTTTCATTATCTCTCCCAAACCTAGGGCTTCATTCAACAACTCATCTTTCTGTCACTCACTATAGTTTGGCCTTTTCTAGATTTTACATTATTACAAGGTGTGATAAAAATTATAGTGTGTATTTAAATAAAAATTATAGTAAAAAACACATTGCCATTAATCCTCCTCAAGTACCCTCCCTTACTTCAAACAGATTTAGCCCACTATTCTTTCCATTTTCTGAAGCTCCTCTAGAAATTCTGCCAGTGTCTTTAGTTGTGCTGTTGTGGCCATCTTAATCTCCTCAACCATTTCAAAATGTTTACCTTTCATGGTTATTTTAACTTTGGGGAAGAGGCAGAAATCATGCAGTGCTAGATCTGGTGTATAAGGTAGTTGTGAACACACTGTAATGTTTTCATGACCCCGACTTTGCACTGCATGGCACCTGGCAGCAGGGCTCACTATATTTTTGCTTACACTTCATAAAGACACAAAAAAGAATTTCCAGAACTGCTTCGGAAAGTGGCCAGAATGATGGCATAAATGTGTTGAAAGACGTGGGGAGTAGTTGGGGGGGTGGTTAATGACAACATGTCTTTTACTGTAATACTATTTTTAAAATTTAAATATTCACAGTGTTTCTCACCCCTTGTCATTATATATTTTGGGGTATTTTGGGCTTTAATAATCACCCATTTTATGGCCCAGTAGTACATTTCTTTTTGCCACTTAGTAGTGTTCTATGCTATCTATCTACCAACAGTTTACATATTCTTTAAGCAGTTGATGCACATTTTGGTAGTTTCTTATTTTTAGTTAATTTTAGCAAAGCTTCAGTGAACGTATGTATATTTTTCTGCAGTTGTGTATTTGCATTTCTCTTGAACATATACCCAGCAGTAGGACTGTTAGGTCATAGTAATTATATTTTATTCTTATGAGAAACTGGCAACTTCTCATGTTCTAAAGAGGCTTATACAACTTTGTATTACTGCCAGAAATTCAAGAGAATTCCAGATACTCCAAAACCTCTTCTGTGCATCCCACTATTAATCTGATCATTCATAATAGTTCCTTATTATCATGTTAATGTCTGAAGTTATGTCTCCTCTTTCGTTTTTTTGACATTTGGTAATTTGTGTCGTTTTCCTTTTCTCCGTAAGTGTAGCCAAATTTTATCAATTTTATTGATCCTTTTGTTGTATTAACTTTCTCTATGTTTTTAAAACTATCTTCAATGTCATTCACTTTTACTCATTATTTCCTTCCTTCGGCTTATAGCAGCTTTAGATGATTTTTGTTTCTTTAGTTTCTTAAAAAGTCAGGCCATTAATTAGACAACCATTTTATTTTTAAAATACGCATTTAATTCTATAAATTTCTTTTAAAATGTTGTTTTAGCTGCATCCCATAAATTTTAGGATGTTGTGGTTTCACTTTCATTCAGTGGAAAGTATTTTGTTATTTCTTGTGATTTCTTATTTAGTCTATGGGAAATTTATAATTATAGTTTGTGATATCTTAATATTTGTATTGCTTGCTGAAGTAAAACAGGGAAATGTTTATGGGTAGAATTGGGAAGCCCTAGCAATGCAGTTTTGCACTTATTAAGCTTAATTCACTTTAATTCTGAGGCAGAGTATTAGTCATACAGGACCTATTCACTTAAGATAATCTCTAAGAGTCGACCTGTCAGAGATTATTATATAGAAATATCTCAAATTTGAGTTACAAGTGGAAAAATATCCTGTCGTATTTGAAGAATCCATGATTCCCTGGTTCTGTGATTTTTTTATCTTGTCTATTAAGGAATATCTATTACTATTGGATTTTAAAATCTCTTAGAAAAAAAGAGAAAAGGTGCAATCTGCCAAGATCCATGCCAGAAAAATCTAGGCAAAACAGGCCAAGGGTAAGTCCCAACGCAGCTTCAAGCTGTTGGGTTAAACAGGCACCAGGAGATGGAGACCATGCTAGTCAAAAGAGGATAATTGGAGCAAGCATCTTTCTCTCTTCTACAATTCCACTTTTCCTTTATCTTCTCTTCATGGGTAGATGCCAATACGAGTATTTAATATATCTATATAAACAAAAATGTTCAAGAATCACTATTTCAAGAAAATATACTTCTGATTGTGAGGACACCTATGTTGGCTACAAAGTATAGATTTGATAGCAGGAAAGTATTGTTACCTAAGCCCAGAATGAATTTGAATATTGTGAAATTATATTGTTGCTCAAGTTTCCTTTTTTAATTCCAGATTCTTGATTGGGGCTAATTCTCCTGCCGAGTATTTTCTAGAATTTCCACCTCCTTAGTGGATAAAATGTAGTTTGTGCACCATGAAGAAGAAAGAAAAGCCGGTGGCAGCATACTTTAATTCAGAAAGTTCACATAGGTTAAGATTATGTAGCTGTATTAAATTGTATCTACGTTAAAGCAATCCTAAAAGAACTAATATTGAAGCTCATTATCTTGATCTTATTTCTCTGAAGTTGATAATAGTATTTCTTCTTTCATTCCAGATTTTTGTAATTTTTGTTTTCTGTCTTTTTTCATCTTGGTTGGTTTAGCTAATGCTTTGCCAATTTTATTAATCTTATAAAAACTCCAACTTTTGGTTTTGTTGATTCTCTCAGTTGTTTCTTATTCTCTATTTTGTGTACTTTCTGTCTAAACTTATTGCTTTCCTTGTGCTTGCTGTGAATTTCATTGGCTTTTACTTTTCTAGTTTCTTAAGGTGGAAGGTTAGCTTATTAATTTGAAATTTTTTTTACTGCAGGTTTTTACGGCTAAAAATTTCTCTCTGAACACAGCTTTCACTGTGTTCTTTAAGATTCAGTATGTTATATTTTCATAAATGTTCATCTCAAAGTATTTTAATTTCCCTTGAGATTTCCTTTTTTTGATCCATTGGTTATTTAGGAGTGTGTTGTTTTATTGTCACATGTTTGTAAATTTCCAAATTTCCCTCTGTTATTGATTTCTAATTTCATTCCACAGGGGTTAGAGAACATGTTTTATCTAATTGCAGACTTATTTATTTATTTAATGGCCTATAATGCATCCTGTCCTATTGAGGGTTCCATGTGCACTTGAAAGTTTATTTTGCTCTTGTTGGGTTGAATGTTCTATAGATATCTGGGTAGTGGAGTTCAAGTGTTTATGTCCTCGTTGATCTTTTATCTAGTAGCTCTGCCCATTATTGAAAGTAGGGTATTGCTACATTTAGCTACTATTGTTGAGCTATTGATTATTTTTCCTAGAGCTTTCTTAAAGGGCACTTTCACCCATGGCAAACACAGCAGTCAATATCTGCATGTGATTTGTCACTGAATTTTTACAGCAAATTTAAGAAATAGTGTGTTTTACTCTGTCTTTAATAGTTGAAGAAAACAATATTAAAAAAATAAAGTAACCCTAAATTAACTACAGTAAAGCCAATGTTTGAACTCATGTTTGATCATTTAAAATCATTTTATATTTTCCACTGTACTGGGGTGTTTGCTTTTCCTTTCCTTATTCTCTAGGCATCAGAATAATGTTGCCAATAACTGCTCTTCAAAGACAGAACTCTATTCATCTTCCTTTCCCTTCTGACCACCTGGTCCTGTTCATTCTCAGCCTGACTTTGGCAGAGCCTGTACCTGGCTTCCATCCAACTATCTCTGTCAATAGCTCACCTCCTGGGCTGGCATCTTCTTGTATTAAATTCTGGCCAGTATTCTGGCCAAGACCCAACAAGCTCTGATGATGACGGCCAGACCTTCCCACCTGTCCATTTAATCTCTGCCAGCTAGGCAGCGTGCCCTCTGCAACCACCTGCCTAAAATCATTTTCTCTTTCCAAATTACCTCCGTTCCACCCCACCCTAACACCAGCTCTGGCTCAGCCGTTCTCTTGGCACATCCAAGAATGTCATGGAGGCCAGAATTACATAGCAAGGAATTTTTCAGTATCATTATATAGTAAATAAATGATAGAAGGCTGAATGTAGCAGAGAAAACGGCTTAATGAATAGTGAAGAGTCAGTTTCCTGTTTGTTTTTAATTTACACTCAGCCAACAAAAGAAAAATAATTCAATTCTCTTTTTTTAGTGAGTTAACCAGATATGTTCATGTCAGGTAGATGCATATTGAATTAAAGAGATGCAAGTGGGAGGCAAGGGGATAGTTGAAGTGCAGCAAGTCCACAATAAGCTGTTTCACATGAAGTCTGAGTTTTGACCAGGAAATTTCAAGTATTTGTGTCTGTGGTTGTAGCAAGTGGAGGACTAGGCCTTTGACTGAGACATAGCTGTCAATATTTGGAAAGTGAGTCAAGAAGAGCATACTGAAAAGAGATATACGCATTCTGTCTGGGCGTATACACTGTACTTTTTATAGATATCTTTATTAAGTAAATTCTTTGGCCTGTAAATTAGAATTTAGAGTGTATGGACCAGAATATGTGATAGAATTAAAAAATCTAATCCTCAAGTATTTACTAGGGAGCAAGAAATAGATTCAAGTTTTTAAAATCGAGTTTAAGGACAAGATAACCCGCCAATCACAATAGGTGACTGAAGCTGCCCTGCAGGATGGTTGAGAGTATGTGCGCAGGTGTGCAACGGTATTTCTTCGGTGGGAAGACAATTTAGAAGAGACTTTGGAATATGCACAAAAGGTACTTTGGGAGTCAATAATTTGTGCTTAGGTCTGTCTAAATTGGTTTATTATCTTTCTAACATTATAGCTGATAGAAGTGGAAAGGGACTCATTTGTCTCACACTATATTGTGGTTAGATATGGAAGAGGACTTCCACACCAGAATATGAGGAAACAGTGCTGTCATATCCCACAGGGGAAAGATAAGCTTATGTATCTGTTGGGCTGGGTATTTTTGATATAGGGGGAGAAATAGAACTCCCACCCTGCTAGATGTCAGATACACTGAATTCGTGTTCCCTGAAATCGAAGAATGAATTCTAAGGAACAAAGGAGGTTAAGAGTAGGAAAATTTACTGAGAGGGAAAGATGGCTCCTGAGACAGGAGGGGACCCTAGTGGCTTGCCAACAAGCTCTACTTTTTAGAAGAAGTTTTATAAAGCAAAATCATGAGGTGGGTACAATGTGGTTTAGAACTAAGATCAGCCAATAATGTTAAGAGTGTAGTCACTTAGGTAATATTGATCCAATGGGGAAACAGGTCACGTAGCAAATGGACATGGAAAGAACAAAGATATTCCAGGATGACGTGGATCAGGAGGTGCTGGTCACCCACCGGGCTGACTGATATTTGTCTAGGCATTATCGGATTGGATGAGTATAATCTTCAGCTTATTGTTTATCCTCCAGGCTGGTGTGTACCTCTGGTCGTTTTATCCTTATCTTGAGGCCTGGCCTTCTATGGATGTATCTTTGGTCATAGTTGTAGTGACTGCCTATAATATTTCTACCTAATTTAGCTGTCTATGATATTTTCATGGTGTTAATTTGCCATCCGATGTGCTTGGTAATACACAGATTTGTGCATGTTTACCCATTTACATGGAGTAGTAAGTGCAAAAATGATTCGTAATAGCATGAAATTAGAAAAAAATCCAAATTGCCATTATTAGGGGAGTGGATAAAGTATAGTGAATAAATATAATAAAATTACAAATTAATACAAAGAATAAGTGTGTCTAAACAACCATGTGGTTCAATTTCCAAAGTAGTCTCAGGAATGCAGGTAGCATAGTACTAATTTATGCAAATTTGTAAAGCACAAAATATTTTTCAGTATTAAAGGAAATTTGCACACATTTTCATGAGTGGTTATGATATAAAAAGGAAACATACTGTTAATGAAGTTTGGGTAAGTTTAAGGGAAGAGACTTGAACTTTTTTTTTGATGATCAAAATTTTAATGTGCTCTGTAAATAGAAAACTGTGAAGTTCTTAATTCTGGCTTTAGGATTTGGGTGTTATATTATTTTCCTTTTTTTTTTTGGTAGAAGTGTTTAGACTTGTAAAATTAAAATGAAAAGGAACAGCAAGCATTGTGGCACTTGCCTGTAGTCCTGGCTACTTGGGAGGCTGAGGTAGGAGGATTCTTTGAGCACAAGAGGTCAAGGCCAGTCTGGAACATAAAGATCCTGTCTTTAAAAGAGAGAAAAAAAGAAAGAAACAAAGAAGGAAAGAAAGAAAGAGAGAGAAAGACAATAAATTTTAAAGATGAATTGCCATACAAAGAAATGGGGCTGAATTTATTGTGTGACACTGAGAACTCAGCTTTCCTCAGTTTGATTTTGGGCAAAGGAAACAGCTTTGACGCACACTTTGAACTGGTTGGAGAGGCTGGACTCATACTATGGAAAGTTATCCACTTTATGAGGTGAAAGTTACCCCTTCTTTGATATGAGAGACTCTTGTTAATAATATTATTTGATTTTGATGCAAAGTAATCAGAATATTAATCAAATCTACCTGTGGGCAGAAGGGAATATTTTTGAAACAGTATGTTCTTGCACTACTCATCTTTCATATAATCATATATTTATTTGACATTTACAGTGTGTCAGACTATAATGGGGAGTTCTAGGTCATTGCTCATTTCTTTCTGAACCCCAAGACTAATAGAAGCAATACTACTTAATGTTGAACAATGTTAACAAATGGTAATTGTTAAACAATATGGTAAACACTGAAATGAAGATATGTATAAGGTAGTGATGGCAAACCTTTTAGAGCTTTTAAGGATACCTACAGCCTGCCGTGGCATGCACGCAATAGGTTTGCCACTCACTAGTATAAGATTTAGTGAATTTCCTATTTCTATCTATGCTTGACTAAGTGGTAATAGACTTCCACTTTCACTATAAACAATAAAAAAACCTGAATAAAATATATGAAATAGCGTTAAATCTGTACAGCAGTTTTGGGAGTATGGCCATTTTCACTATATTGGTTCTTCCTACCCAAGAGCAAGGGATATCTTTCCATTTTCTGATATCTTCTTCAATCTCCATTTTCAAAGTACTGTAGTTTTCGATGTATAGATCTTTTACTTCCTTTGTTAGATTGATTCCTAGGTACTTCATTTTTTTGGATGCTATTGTGAAAGATGTTGTTTCCCTAATTTCTCTCTCAGTGAGTCTGTTATTTGTGTACAAGAATGCTATTTTTGCTTAGTGTGCTACAGTCAGCATGGTATTGTTATTTATGAAATAGTGACAGAGATATGGGGAACTCCACAATTAACTGAACTTGGTGCCTAAAGTCACATTTTAAGTTTCCATGCTGGGGAAACACAAAGTACAGTGGCCCTCAAGGCTGAGAAGACAGGAGATTCTGGGACTTAGGCAAGTTGGGTAGCTGGAATTTGCATAGAAGTCTTTTGGAGAAGAGGGAGCTGTACGGAATAGCAATCTCCAGAAATCTACACTGTGGTCTCCCCAAGTTTATGTCTGTCTACTGACTGATACATGCACAGGGTTTAAGGTAAAACTCTGTGAGGATGAACAAGCTGAAAAGCTCTCAGGCATACACGGGTCTCCGAGGCATTCACATCTCAATCAGAACAGAGATCTTGTGGAACATCCTGGCCATTCACTAAAGAAGCAAAGGGCACTATTAGAAGGCAAGGCTCACTCAACTGAGAGTGAAGGCTGATACAGATCAGTGTAACAAAGATTACACATAAGCCTCAAACTTTCAGAGGTAACAAAATAAAATATCCACAATGAAAAATTCACAAGAAGTATATATGGTAGTTTAAAGACTGCTGAAGGAGAAGGTAAGCACAATGGATGTGAAAACAAAATTAGGACAGGCAAAGACAGAAAATTAGTAGACTTTAAATGTTTACTCTAAGTTCCTATAAAAAGGAAAGCAAAGTAAAATAAGCAGAAGGAAGGAAATAATAAAAAGTAGAAATCCATCAGTAGAAAACAGACAATATAGAAAACCAATAAAATAAAAAGTAGTTTTAAACAGTGCAATAAAATTGATAAATCTCCATTACAGAATTTAAGGATAAAAAGAGATGACATAAATTGATAATATCAGGGTGAAAGATGATGCAACCCTGCATAGCATTAGACATAATAGTGAATATAAGATACAACTTTATGCCAAGAACTTTGAGAATGTAAGTGAAATGACATACTTCTTGAGAGACCAAAATTACCCAAACTCGTCTGAACATAAGTAGAACTGTCAAACATTATATCTACTTAGGAAATTAATTTCATAAGTAAACCATTTGCATAAAATCTTCCAAATTTGTATATAGGAAATTGTATGTCTATATGCTAGGAGCAAATTATAAGAAATAATAGAAAGGCACAATTTAAAGTAACATTAAAAATGAAATACTGAATAGATATGTATATGTTGTTGCTTGTATTGGTATGTGGTTCGTGTAATTTTAGTGCTTTGACTAGCTTGAGATTTCAAATGATTCTGTAATAATCTTGGAATCATGTTTATCAAGAGTGGTTATTTTAGGAAGGTCCTATAAAGCTTGGAAATTCTGAAAAAAAAGAAATGCTGAAATATTAACTTCACCAAGACCCTTCTCAAGACAACAAACAAACAAACCAAAAAGCATCTACAATAATCATTTAAAAGTATTACATTGGTGTAAGTGTAGAGAAATAGATAGAATAGATATTTTAGAAATATGTCTACACATACCCAACCAAAATGTGGCAGCAAATTTCAGTACGAAATATGTAGTTTTTTTGTGACAAATACTCATCAAAAAATTTGATGGACCCAGTGATACATAACATACTAACTCTGCCAAGTTTTTCTAAGACTATTTAAAAATATTTGACACTTCATGAAAGAAAATATATGAATGACCAAAAAGAACTTGAGAATATGGTTAACATTATTGATCATTAGTAAATACAAAAAAAAATCCTAATCAGATACTTCTTATTAACCAATAGAATGGCCAACATTTAAACTCTAAAAATACCAAGTATTATTCAAGATGTTGAACACCTGGAGCTACCATACATTGCTTGTAGGAAAGCAGAATTGTACAAACATTTTTGAAAAGTTTTAAAGTTTCATATAAATGTAAGAATCATATAAATGGTAAGACCTAGAAATTCCCCCCATAGATATCCACCCAAGGCAAATTAAAACATGTTTACATAAATATTTGTGTGTGATATTTAAAGAATCTCTGCTTATAATAGATCAAAATGGAAAACACTCAAATGTTCATCAACAAGGGAATGGCAAATAAACTTTAGTAAAGTTGATCAATAGAATCTGTTAGCAATAAAAAGAAATTACTGATCAGCAATCTGGATGATTCACAAAAAATTATGCTGCATAAAAGAAGTAAAATAAAAGTGCATTTGCTGTATGATTTTGGTAACATTAGATTTTATCAAAGGTAATAATAATGTATAGTGTTAAAAAAAGAACTGTCAGTTCCAAATGGTGTAGGATGGTCTGCAAAATTAACTTTTGGGGTAATGGAAATGTTTTTCCTTTTGAACAAATGGACTTAGTAGATGTATACAGAGTATTCCACCTCACAACATCAGAATACACATTGTTCTCAACTATGGGACTTTCTCCAAAATAGACCACATACTAGCTCATAGACTATGCTTAAGTAAATGCAAAGGAATCAAAATTATCCCAGGCATACTGTCAGATCATAGGGCACTGAAATTGGAAATAAATGGAAAAAGGAACAGTGAAAACATCATAAACACATGAAAATTAAAAAGCAGCCTCCTGGGGGCTGGGGATTTAGCTCAGTGATTAGAGTGCTTGCCTTGCAAGCACAAGGGCCTGAGTTCGATCCCCGGTGCCACCAAAAAAAAAAAAAAAGCAGCCTCCTGAACAATCAATAGGTCACAGAAAAAATTAAAGAGGAAATTAAAGAGTTCCTACAATTGAACAATAATGCCAATACAACCTATGAAATTTATAGGACACAATGAAAGCAGTCCTACGAGGGAAATTTATAGTATGGAACTTCCATATCAGAAAAACAGAGCAAGCTCAAATAAATGACCTAGAAAAAGAGAGCAAGTCAAACCCAAAGCTCATACAAGGGAGAACATCATAAAGATCAGAGCTGAAATTAATGCAATTTAAACTAAGAAAACAATACAAAAAATCAATGAATCAAAGAGTTGGTTCTTTGAGAAATTAAACAAAATTGACAAACCCTTAGCCAAACTTATCAAAAAAAGGAAAGAAAAGACTCAAATTCATACAATTTGGAATGAAAAGGTTGAAATCACAACAGATCCTGCATAAATCCAGAAGACTATCAATACCTACTTCAAGAACCTGTATTCTAATAAAACCGAAAATGCAGAAGAAATAGACAGATTCCTAGATACATATGAATTACCAAAACTGGATCAAGAAGATATGAAAACTCTAAATAACCCAATATCAGCCACCGAAATTGAAGAAGTAATTAAAACCTACCAACAAAGAAAAGTCCAGGTCCTGATGGATTCACTGCTAAATTCTACAAGAAATTTAGAGAAGATTTAATGCCACTAATTCTCAAACTCTTGAATGATATTGAAACAGAAGCAATACTGCCAAATTTGTTCCTGGAAGCAAGCATTACCCTGATACCAAAACCAAAGAAGGATCCAACAAAAAAAAAGAGAACTACAGGCCAATCTCATTAATCAACATAGATGCAAAAATCCTCAATAAGATACTGGCAAACAGAATGCAACAAATCGTCAAGTTTATACACTATGACCAAGTAGGGATGCAAGGAGTTCAATATATGCAATCAATAAATGTGATACACCATATTAACAGAGCCAAGGAAAAAACCATATGATCATCTCAATAGATGCAGAAAAAGCACTTGACAAGGTCCAACACCCATTCATGATAAAAGCCCTGCAGAAAATTGGAATAGATGGTCTTTTTATCAATCTGATAAAAGCCATCTATGACAAACCAACAGCCAATATCATACTAAATGGTCAAAAACTAAAAGCTTTCACTCTAAAATCTGGAACAAGACAGGGATGTCCACTTTCACTGCTCTCATTCAAAATAGTTCTGGAAACATTAACCAGAGCAATTAGAGGAGAGAAAGAAATAAAGGGAATAAGGATAGGAAAAGAAGAAGTTCAATTATCATTATTTGCAGATGACATGATACTCTATATAGAAGACCCCAAAAACTCCGCCAAAAGACTTCTAGATTTAATGATCAAATTCAGCAGTGTAGCTGGGTACCAAGTGAACACTCAAAAATGAATAGCATTCCTGTATATGAATAACAGACTCACTGAGAGAGAAATTAGGGAAACAACACCTTGCATAATAGCATCCAAAAAAAAAAAAAAAAACCCAACAAGGAATCAATCTAACAAAGGAAGTAAAAGATCTATATATTGAAAACTACAGTACTTTGAAAATGGAGATTGAAGAAGATATCAGAAAATGGAAAGATATCCCTTGCTCCTGGGTAGGAAGAATCAATATAGTGAAAACGCCTAAACTCCTAAAATCGTTGTACAGATTTAATGCAATCCCAATTAAATTACCAATAGCATACCTCACAGAATTAGAGAAGACAATCCTAAAATCCATTTGGAACCAGAGGAAAACTAGAATAGCAAAAGCAATTCTGGGCAACAAAAGCAAAGCAGGGACTGTCATAATCCCTGACCTGAAATTATATTACAAAGCTACTATAATAAATCAGCATGGAACTGGCACAAAAACAGACCCCAGGACCAATGGAACAGATTAGAAGATGCAGAAACAAGTCTGAACACTCTCAGTCACCTTATCTTTGACGAAGGGGCCAAACAACCTCCCTGGAAGAAAGACAGCCTGTTTAATAAATGGTGCTGGAAAAAACTGGCTCTCCACAAGCTGAAGATTAAAACTAGACCCATATCATTCCCCATGCACTAAGCTAAAATCAAAGTGGATCAAGGATCTAAATATTAAAACAGAAACACTAAATCTGCTGGAAGAAAGGATAGTAGAATATTTGAAGACACAGGTGTAGGCAAAAACTTTAGGAACAAAACCCAGTTGCCCAGGAAATATCACAAAGAATCAACAACTGGAATCTCTGCACAGCAAAAGAAACCACTAACAGAGTGAAGAGCCAACCCACAGAGTGGGAAAATTTTTTTGCCAGCTATTTCTCCAAAGGACAATATCTCGAATATATAAAGAATTAAAAAAAAAATCAGAACCCCCAAATTTACAGACCCAATCTAAAAGTGGGCAACTGAAATGAATAGACACTTTTCAGATGAAGAAGTAGAAACAGCAAATAAACGTATGAAAAAATGTTGAACATCACTGGTTATTCGAGAGATGCAAATTAAAACAACACTGAGATTCCATCTCACTCCAGAAAGAATGGCTATTATCAACAAATCAGCCAATAACAAATGCTGGAGGGGCTGTGGAGAAAAAGGAACCCTTCTCCACTGTTGGTGGGAGTGTAGACTGGTGAAACCACTATGGAAATCAGTGTGGAGATTCCTCAGGGAACTAGGATTAGAGATTCCATTTGACCAAGCTATTTGCCTTCTTGGTATCTTCCCCAAAGAATTAAAATCATTGTACCACAGTGATACATGCACACCCATGTTCATAGTGGTATAATTTTGTAATAGCTGAATCCTGGAAACAGCCCAAATGCCCATCAACCCATGAATAGAGAAAATGTGTTTTTTTTTTTTTTAATACAATGGAGTACTACTCTTCCATAAAAAATAATAAGCTCAAGATAGTTCAAGGTAAATATATGCATCTTGAGACTATACCCTTAAGTGAAATAAATTGGACACACCTGTTTAAATACCTCATTGTTCTCTGGTGTGAGAAACTGAAAGTGTAAATTAAGACTAAAATATATTATATTGGGAAAGGGAAGAAAGTGTTCAAATTGAAGGGGAACAAGGGAGGAGGAAGGAACAGAGGGACAAGAGAAATAAGAAATAGAAGGAAAAATGGAAACAAAGATTTTGTAATAAGGAGGGAGAGGGGGCCAAGGGAGGGGAGGGGAAACGGGAAAAAAAAAAGAAGCTGCAGGATACATCATGTACAGGTACAAATCTCTTATGATGAATGTTATCATTATGTACACCTAAAATGTACCATTAAAATAAAATTTTTGAAAAAGAAATGTTTCCCATTTTTGACTGAGACAGTGGTTATATTACTGTACAAACAATCAATCTATATCCTTAAAAGAGATTCAGATATAAATTTTACCTCTTAATGTTGGTTAAAAAAATGAAATCAATCCCTGGAAATGAATCAATTTCCATTTAATTGGAAAATGTGAAATTAATTATTCAGTTAACAAATAACAGTGACACATTGAGATGGATCATCAATTTAAATGTCAAAACCTTAAAAACTTGTAGAAGAAAACATAGGACTGTATTTTTGTAGCCATTGGCAGGCAGAGGTTTTTTTTGGCCAGGGTAGGTGGGGAATGAAATGCATTTTTTAAAAGTTTCAAGTAAAGAAAGAAGGGGATCACATTTGTTGTGAGAATTGAGGTAGGCTTTGCAGAAAAAGATTTTGGAGGTAGTATAGCATAATTTCTGTGGTGGTGGGAAGCATATGCAGAATGGGGGAACTACCAGGGGCAAAGAGAACTTGCAGAGTGAGCAGCAATAGTGATAAAAGGAGAAAAGGTATAAGGTGTTTCAATATGCATCTCAAATTTCAGTGCTTACAGTATCCAAATAGATGATGCCTTTGTGTGAAGCAGCTTGAGTTTAACAGGTAGAGGTGGGGATGTGGGCAGTGGAACATTCTTGGCCTTGCTCAAGTGCGCATCCACACTCATTTTAAGTCAATTACTGCCTTGTGGCTATGTAAACTCAGTGTTGTCACATCTTATTTTTCATGAAAAACAAGCAAACAAAACTGTAGTTTTTTTTTTATTTTATTTTAAACCAAGAGCATGTATTGGTACATTCTACATACATTGATCACATTCATTACATTTATTCTGTACCTATACATGGTGCATCTTGGTTCTCCCCCTCTCCTCCGCCCCTCCCCTCTCCTCCCTCCCCCCCCTATTTATATCAGGTTCATTCATCATTTTCCATATTTTCCCTTTCCCCTCTCTTTCCCCTGTTGCCTTTCTGCTTTTCCCCTTCTTTCTTTCTAGCACTCCTCTCCTCTGCACACCATCCTCCCTTTATATAATATCTATTACACCTCTTTGAATTTTAAACTTCGAAACACTCCGTGGGCTAACAGTGTCTGAGTCAAAAAGGAAACGGAAACAAACAATGAAAAACTCATGTACACACATCCCCAGGCTGAATGTTATAGTTTATGATTTGAATCAAATCTTAGCATTAGAAAAACCTTTGAGTGAGAATGATGAAAGAAAATTTAGAGGTCTGCAAATGGGGCAACTAACTGGATTGTGATTTCAATAATGGAAATAGGAAATTAGAAGTCAGAACTGTAGGCCTGTGCACGCAACAATACTGGATTTGCTTGGATTGTATTCAGGTTTAAGAGAATTACTTGGATTGTGTTGCTTTAAGTGCCTATATGAGTAAAAGAAGAGAATTTCCCAAAAGATATTGGACTATAATTCTCTGAAAGCTTGTCAAAAGATAGGGTAAAAACTGGAAAATCATGTGTAGCAACTGATTGTAGTACTTTGGAGTGAGTTTGTAATATATATCCCCAAAATCCAAAAATATCCAACTCAGTTCTCTTATGCTACCATTTTTGTTGGCTCTCTCGACAGCTACTTAGTAATATTTTGTTTTAATATTCCCCTCCTGTCATATTCCTTAGCACTCTTGCTTAATGTCAGTTTCTTTTCTTCTTGAGGCAAACAATCCCAAAATGAGAAAACAGTTGTGTGCCTCATGAGGTCTTTTGTTGACAAACTGCATGGCAAATGTCAATGTATACATATTAATAGAGATTTATTTAAGCACATACCCTCAAGGTGCCCAGATTTCAACTAAAAGGGAACAAAAGATGGTAATAGAAGAGCAATATGGGACCAGATAATAGAAAACTGTTATGTCAAGAATTTTTGGAATGCTTTTCAGTGCATAATAGAAAGTCTTCAGAGTTTCAAACTGAGGAAATTGGATATATGCTTCAAAGAGATTAATTTGGTCAGAATTTTTAAGATGAATTGCAGAAGGGAGGCATTATTGGCATAGATTCTGATTTGAGACTCTTGCTAGCTGCAAGGTAGGAAACAATTGACAGATTAATAACTTCCAATTATTCTTTCTAATAGTGATTACAAAACCAAAGAAGTGAACAATTTATAACCATTTGTGTTTGGCTTTACGATTTGTGGTCATTCTTTCAGTTTGTTTTTCTTTTTGTTTTGTTTGTATGCATTTATTTTCTTGCCATGGGCATTTTTTACAAATCAGATTCAATTTAATATCAAATGGAAAAAATGTTCAGTAACTTATGAGTTAAGTGCTCCCCTATGTGACCTAGCATAAAAAAAATGAAAAAAATAAGTGGATTTAACTATAGCTGGGGAGACAAAAAGAGTCACTAAATGAAAAAAGAGACTATTTTGTGTCTTGTACACCTGGAGCTCTAGTATGGCACCGCAGGTACTAGGGCCACGGCAGGTGGTCCGGGAGAATGTGAATGAAGGTGGCCAGGGAGCCACTGTGTTTCACCTGGAAATTATCCATTTTCAGCTGTGCTTAGAAGATTAATGAGGAAATGGGTGTACCTGAAAAACATCTAAATGAGTATATTTTTGCATTTGGAAACCGCTGGTGACACAGGCCCACACCATCTGTTGGTTTGGCAGCTGCGAAGGTTGACAATATTGCTCAATGGAAGAGCCAGGACTCACTTTTGGGAGGATAAACGCACAATTAAGCATGACTGGGAGGGTTTGGGAGGGTTGTAGTAGCAAGCCTGAAATCAAATATCTTGATGCTCATGCCCATGTGAGGTTAGGCAGTTTGAAAATTCACCCTTAAAACAATGTTCTTATTTCTCTTCACTCCAAAGCAACATAGTCTTAGACCATTATAATCTCAAGGCCCCATCCTTTTCTTATCTAGCTTCTTGCACCCCCTTCCCGGCTGGATGCCCTTCATCATATGCTATGTTTTTCACAACCTTCAGCTTTTGCTGAATATGTTTGCCACTGTCTAATTCTGCATTCTATTCAGCGTTTTCTTGTGACATTTAGGTTCATTTATTACAGATTAATATATGTGAAGATGATGAGTTAATCAATTCTAATTTCATAGACATACCAATAGGATTATTAATTTGAATCCCTTTCTTGAAGATTTTATACTTAAAAAGTTCTGAAAATTAAATGGTTTTAAAAATTTAAATTGGTGGCAGTATCGAATGTTGCTTGACCTAATTTGTTAGCAACACTAACTTCAACCAATCTAGGGCTAGTATTTCCTTACTTCTCTTAGTGAGAATACTAGTATTTCACTGAAAAAATAGGCAATTAGAAGCTGGTTCCCTTGGCCTCTTTGGGGATGATATATATTGATATGTATGTTATTCCTATACTACCTAAAACAGAAAAGTTCTGATTTCTGAAGCATATCTAGTGCCATTTTTTTTTTTTTTTTTTGCCAGAGATTAAACTCAGGGCCTTGCCCTTGCTGGGCAAGCACTCTAACCACTGAGCTAAATCTCAAGCTCCACGCTGAATGTTTTATATAAGTGTTTTTGTGGACTTCACTTCATGAGTTATAAATAATTTCACGTGTGTTACTTGAGAAATTTTTACCATAATCCTGGGAGGGGAGGACTATATTTCTGATCTCATTTTTCAGATGCAGAGATTGATGTTATATGGCTGATAAATAAGAGAACTGGGATTTGAAACCAAATGTCCCTTTCTAGTTTCCTAGTGCTCATTCACATTTATTATGAAATCAAAAAGGTTTTAGTACAAAATCTAAAAACCAGAAAGAAGACTCAAAACCACTCACATCTCAAAGACAACATGGTTGTAAGTACCCTATTACTACTCTTTTATTCTGTATATTCACAATATATTTAAACAAAATGAGAGACCATTCATTTATAGCATTTTCTATAATGATTTTTATTCATGCAAATTTTATAACACACATGTTTTGATTCATTAAATTATTTGAACATCATGACTTCTCCCATTTTACAAAAGCTGCTGATACAGAGAGTTCGGGACACATTCTCATTTTCAGAGTTTCAGGGATCTTCCTCATTTGTGATTTCTATGCTGTTCCATCCCCGCCCACTCATACAGACTTCCTCTCTGACACGTCTCATATATGACCCTGGATTACGGGTGTCCTTACAAAATTAACGTTATAAGTTAAAAATTGTGTGCTTCCTAAATTATTTAAATAACAAAAGGCTAAAAACCAGGCTTGTTTTTAATACTTCTAATTGCATACTTTATTTTAAAATTTACGTATTGGCCATTTATCTACTTTTTTCTAACTACATTTAACTACTTCAGAATATTTATAATGATCATCTATCACATTTTGTTTAATTGGTAGACATTTTATAGTTGCAAGCAGAACAAATGATGCTTTCCAAGAAAAAGCAGCTTTAGGGTGCTAATACTCATTTATTTTATATGTTAACAATTGACTTGTGGATTTTTTTTTATATTGTCAGTATTTTAAGGTTTTTTGTTTTAGTCTATATTTTATACATGAAGCTTTGATATTTCAGTAGGAAGTTGGATTTGAATAACTAAGCTTGCCATTACTGGAAATTGGAAATTCCTCAAATTCTTTTTTACTCTTCTATTTTCCTTTCTTTTTATAAAAAAATCTATTTTGTACTCCCTGACTTGTGATTAGCATTGCCCTAGTGTTTCTTCTGATTTCACCTTCATTTCATGTAGTTTTAGTTTTCTTCCATCGTGTAATTTTGCCTGCTCACTTTTTCTTTCTGTTTTCTATGAATTCCTGCAACTTTGCTTTGTGCTCAGACTTCATAGACTCAGTCACATCATTAGCTTTTACCATTCACGATCAATTCACGGCCACATTTTCTAATGCATTTTCTTAGCTGTTTATTTTTTCTTATTCTGTTCCTCTTGGTTTTTGTGGAGTATATTGTACAGATTTGGGGATTTTGACTAATCCTTTTGAAATAAGTGGATTTTTCCTGGACCAGCTATTTATTGATGTTGCTGTTGGGAAAGGACCTTCCGGATTGACTGGTGTAGTGGACTTATTGTGGTCAATTTGAGCCAGAACACCCAGCTGGACTGAGTTGGTGTGATTCTGGGCGTAGAGGATGCACCTGAGGATTGTTGCTGACGCAACATAAAGCGGAACAGCCAGTTGGCGGGCTGTTTCTCAGGAGGAGCTCTGCTGCGGCTGGTTCTTCTGAAAGGAACTCGGCTGTTCTCATCAAGGAAGGAGCTCAGGGCCTTGCTGTCATGGAGGATGGCTGCTGTTGCTTTGGGGGAGCTCTGGTCGTCATCTCTGCTGAGAGCA
This sequence comes from Hystrix cristata, assembly GCA_004026905.1. Taxonomy (NCBI): domain Eukaryota; kingdom Metazoa; phylum Chordata; class Mammalia; order Rodentia; family Hystricidae; genus Hystrix; species Hystrix cristata. Next base: position 2,883 of record PVJO010023171.1, on the reverse strand, counting down.
ACGTATCCTGGTTCCAGTGAAGATTTTTTCAGCCATCATCTGCAGACACGGACGTACATGGGACAGTGCTGTGGGCTCTCAGCCCTTGATTGGAGCTTTTGGGTCTCCTGTACATAGATAGACATTTGGCACTTCCTGCATTTGCCTTGTGGGTGAATATTGTAACTTATAAATGTCCTGTATTACATCTGCTCTCTTACAAACCATCGACTCTAGAAAAGCTAACTAAGACAACTGGTATTTTGCCTATGACCTGCAATTTTCTTTAGATTTTACTTCTTCCGTGCATAAGGACATGGACGCCAGGTCCTAGAAATAACAGAAAAAATGAGTTTCTCTGCTTCTGTGTGTGAGCTATGTCCTCTGGATTTGATTGGAGACTGGGGACCATTTGCCATCAGCCCGTGTATTCCTTTGGATTGGTGTTGTTCGAGGATTTGGTTTTTGAACAAGACGTACTACCTTAACCTTCAGGAATGAACATGGAGCAGCAGGACTGTACACTCTGAGGCCATCACCTCACTCCACTCCTCGCTGGGTGAGTTCCTGCGTCTGTTCCACGGCTTTGGGCCGTTCTCTGACATATCTGGAGATTTGGAGCATTACTTATCTCTTTATTTAGCTAAATATAGAATATGTACATTTTCCTTGTTGCTTCTAAATGACTTCTTGGAGAAGGAATGTTGAAATGTTCACTCAATGGTTTCATTTTCAACCCAAAATTTGCTTAATAAGCATAGCTTGCTTTTTGTATTCCATGAGTACATTTTGAATTTGACAAATGTGTCTTGTAGGTTTCTCATTTTTTGAAATCAATTTTTATGAAGAATAAATACTAAATTATATTAATTGATGTAATAACATGTTTTAGTGCACATTTTATATTAAATGTTTCTTGCATTCCTCAAATCTCTTTCAGAAACTACCACTTAGACTCATCCATCATTCTTTGCTTTCATTTACTTGAGTATATTTTTACAATTACTTAATATTTAATTACTAATTTTCTTTTAGTTTTCCTCAAATGTATTTTAGTGTTTCTTCTCAAAATCTTGAAGTTAAAAGTCTCATATTTATTTTAAAATATTGATCTAATTCAAAGGTCTGAATTTCTTTCTTTTAGTTGTAACCATTTTCCATATCATACCAATCTCACCGTCACTATTTTCTGAATGGCTTGTAATTATAGTTTTGATTTTCCTTTTGTTTTTTAAGTTTCCTTGGGTAGGTTTCAAAATGTGCTTTTATTTTTAATTCTCTTTATTGGGATTGTTATTACTGAAAGTGGTAATAATATCTACCTTTGAGAATTTATTCAGCTCTTATTGCCACAGAATATAACCAATTGTAGTATATGTTCTGTGTTTTTTGACAAATTTTGGATTATTGGTATGCAAAAAGCTAGTCTACACATAATTATACACTGAAAGCTCTGTTTATTGCTTATATATATACTATTGCTTTCTGCTTATTCTGTCGAAAACTGAAAATATACTACTAAATTTTCCCGCTTCAGTGAGTTTCTAGCAATATCTGTAATTCTGACAGTTTCTGATTGCTATACTTCAATACTATGTTACTCTCTACTAGGAAGTTCATTACTCAGTTATTAAATGTCTGCTATATTTAATTTTTATTAACCTAAATAACTTTTTTATTTGTACTTTGATTTTACTCAAATTTTGTCTGATAAGTTTGCCAACCCAATTTTTCCCTTGAATATGTGCCCCTTCATACACACACCATTTCACTTTATTTTATTACAGTGATTTAATAGTTTATATTTATAGTACAACCTTATCAAGTATACATATGCATGTTTGATTTCTTTTACTTTGGGCAAAAAACCTTATCAGGTGGAGGGTCACCCTGAAGAGAACACCAGTGTTGAATCTCAATCTGGACTCCTTCAGAATTATTAGGCACTCTGGAGGTCCTGAGGGAGTCTCCCACAGGAGGCTCGCTGAGAAACTCATTTGTCCGGAAAGCTACGTGTGACCAGAAACACAGCGTTTTAACAATGTACAATAATTTTGCTGCAGAAGGAAGAACATATTCTGAGCCCAGGAGGTGGTGACCTGGAGTGCATCCCGTAATTAGCACTCCCTGGGAGGATAGGGATGAATTCCTGGTAGGTCCTTACAGAAACAGAGAGAACTGAGTGTTGAAACCTGAAACCCTATTAATTACCATTTTCCTCTTTTTCCCTGTAAGAAATGTCTACTAATTGTCATTTTTTTCCCTTTTCCTTGATGCTTATTTTTACTCATTCCTTTTCTTCAGATGAAAGTTTGCCCAAGTATCTCTCTTTTGCAAAAGTAGTCTGCAAGTGAAATGTGCTCTTTATTATCCTAAGTGAATCCCTCAAATATCAAGCCTTTTCTGTTAAAATAATTCTTTTGAAAACAACACACCTGGGCTCTTTAATGCTTTCATTATACTCCTCTGTTTCTCTGTAGTCTAAAACATTATTAGACATTCCTTTTATGTCCAGAAAACCTTTCTACTTTTAAATTCCTGTTCACCACCCTTACTTTATGATTAATTCTTTTCCAGTTTTATTAGCTCTTCTGATTCTTCTCTCTAAGGTCTTTGGTGCATCCATGAACTCCTTCCCCATACTCTCCTCCTTTGCTAATTCTTTCATTCTTAATGTTTCAGTCCTTATTACTACTCAGATGGTCCTTGGGACTTCATTGTTCATTCTCAGCACTTCTTCCTGAGGTCCCAGCCTTTCCCTCAACCCACTGATTGGTGTTCTCTCTTTTTTTTTTTTTAATTTTTTATTTTTACCAAGAACATGTAATGGTACATTGTATACATAATGATCATAATCAACATGGTTATTTTGTACCTGTACATGATACATCTTGGTTTTCCCCC
>PVJO010023170.1:0-26605 GCA_004026905.1 Hystrix cristata | reverse complement strand
GGAAAGGGAAAATATGGAAAATGATGAATGAACCTGATATAAATAGGGGGGGAGGGAGAAGAGGGGAGGGGCGGAGGAGAGGGGGAGAACCAAGATACATCATGTATAGGTACAGAATAAATGTAATGAATGTGACCATTGTATGTAGAATGTACCAATACATGTTCTTGGTTTAAAAAAAAAAAAGAAACAGTCTGAAAAATAGAACTGAAATTTGTTCAAGAAGCATCCATGCATGTAACACAGGCCTACTTGAGGACAGTTAAAAAGATCTTTCTTACAGAGAAGCCTTCCTCTGCCAATGTAGCAAGTTCATTCTGATCAGGGATTTGAGGGCATGTTATTCTCCTTGCATCTACTTAACTCACTCATTACTCAACAAATACTTATCAAGTGCTTATTGAATGCCAGCACTGCGATAGATCCTGGAGCGACAGTTGTGTAAAGGCACATTTTGTTTCTCTTGCCCTCATAGAGCTTGCATTTGGAAAGGAGAAACTGTCACATACTCCTTCAGAAGACGTAAATTACACAGCTCTTCACTGGGATGGTTACAGACATCAGCGCCCTCCTTGTATGTGGGCCTCTTGAGAATGGAGCAAGGGAAAGAATGTGGGATGGGAGACACCATGCCTGCCTAGATCCCACCCTTGGTCATGTTATGTAGCCTTTCAGAATCTATTTCCCTCATTGATGAAATCCATCATGCCAGATTCACTGACCGCCCAAACCTCTGGGAAGCTGAAATAAAATCAAACATAGACAATTTTCAGCTGTAAAGTATTACACAATGTGTTACTTCTACTGCCCCTCTTCCTCTGGGTTTTGGATTCAGGACACAGGGCAGTCATAATTCCCCACTCCACCAGATTTGAAGGCATGGCTGGAGGTGTTTTGAGAGACTTTCTGAGCTGTAGTTTCCTCATCTATAACATGATTATCATACCACTTAATACTATTGCAAAGATTATAAAAAGGTAGCAATGTAAAGTCTGGGATTCTGCGCTGTGTATTTTAAAAAGCCTGAGCTGGTCAAGGAAAATGACATTGTTTCTGACTTTCTTAATCAAGTTTGGCAGATAAGGTGTTTGTTAAAAACTAAAAATAAATGTTGAATAAAAAATTGGATGGAGCCAGGCCTGGTGGAACATACCTGTATCTCAGCACTCTGGGAAGGTGAGACGGGAAGATTGCAAACTTAAGCCCAGCTTAGGAAATTTAGGGACTTAGCTGAGACCCTATCTCAAAAAAAAAAAAAAATTAAATGGGGCTGAGAATGTAGATCAGTCTGAAGGTCGTGGATTCAATCCCCAGCAACATACACATATACAAAAACAGAAAGAAAGGAAGAAAGAAAGAAAAGAAGAAAAGAAGGATGGATGGGTGGGTGGATACATGGATAGACAGTACTTAAGAGCTTCAAAGAATGTTTGATTCTTTCAAGCCTTGAATAATTTTCAGCTCTTAAAATAAAGTGGGTCATAGTCCAGCACACCTTTAGCCCTGATTTTTTTTTTAGTTTTAAACTATAAAATATACTGTAAGTGAAGTTTTCGGTTCATAGCAAATGAGACAGGTGGTGAGATTTCCCATGTATCCCCGGCCTCCAGACATACATAGCCCCCCAGAGGGTCTATCTGTCACAAGGGAAGAGCCTGCAGATGGAAGGGTGCATATGGTACAGATGATAAACTTACAGTGACGTGGCATAATCAACTAAAGCACTGGACACATCTACGTATCCACCAGCAGAGTACAATACAGAGTGTTTTTATTGTTCTAAAAATTCTCTGTGCTCCACTTATTCAACTTTCCTTTCATTCTCTCACAACCACTGCTCTTTTTATGGTGTTCATAATTTTGCCTTTTCCAGAAGCCACATGGTTACAGTCATACAGTACATGGCCTGTTTTTGTTACTTTCTTTTGCTTTGTAACATAAATTTAAGATCCCTCCATGTATTTGCATGATTTGATGACCCAGTTCTCTTTAGCACTGAATAATACTCTACTGTTTGGATGTATCGTAGTTTTTATTTATGCATTCAGCTACGGAAAGGAATCTTGGTTGCTTCCAAGTTTTGGCAATTATTAATAAATCTCTATAGCACTCATGTGCAGGTTATTATATAGGCATACATTTTCAATTTCTTTGGACAAATCTAAGAAGCGTGATTATGAGATCATGTAGTAAGAGTACGTTTAGTTTTTAAGGAATGAGTAAACTGTTTTCCAAAGTAGCTGTACCACTTTGCTTTCTCACAACAATGACTGTGTGTTTCTGTTGCTCTCCTTCTCTAGCACTGCGGTTGACATCAGTGTTCTGCAGTTTGGGCATTCTAAGGAGGTATGTTGAGTTATGTCGCCGCTGTTTTCATTTGCATTTTTGTGACGACCCACAATGTACAACATCTTTTCATATACCTATCTGCCATCTGTACATCTTTTTCGGTGAGGTGTCTATTGTGGCTTTTGGCCCAATTTTTTAAATTGGGTTGCTTTTTAACTGTTGAGTTTAAAGAGTTGTTTGGACATTTTAGATAACAGTCCTTTAACAGATGTGTCTTTGGAACTATTTTTCTCCCTGTGTGGCTTGCCTTCTTATCCTCTTGACACTGTCTTAGACCACATTCTTTTTTATTTTCTAATTCTCCTTCTGCTTCAAAGATGAACTCTCACATTCAGCATAGTTTCTACTTATAGAAAAGTCACATGCTGCTGCCACTTCATCCTCAGCTGTTAATCCTGGGTATTCATACAACCCCGCAGACCCCTAAAGGTCTTAAAATTGTTTTGTGTTTGCTTAAAGTTCTACAGTTTACAGTCACTTTCCTGTATGACACTAATTTCTTGGTTAGGAAAAGCAGAGATTCAGCAGATAATCAATTCGTTATTAATAAAGTTGATACATAACTATCAGAGAGTTTTTGGTAGTTAACCAGTGTGATTTTTTTAAAATGTTTTATTCCCATTTCATTTGGATACCATCGCTGCCAGGTGTCACTCAGCCATTGTAGCGATGAGGACATTAAATTCCCAGCTACAGTCAGTACACAGTCCCATCAGGTTCCATGTCTAGGCCTGTGGTCTTATTTTTTTTTTTCTTTTAACTGAGAAATGGCTTATCATTCTCCAACTTTTAACTTTCTGATTAGTAAGTGTTAAATGCATCACTGTTTTCTTTCTGGAACTCAGTATTATTCTTTTGAAATGGTGCAATATTGCTTTTTATACGTTTCTATTCTTGAACTTATTCTTTTTCTTATTAAAAAAGTCTCTTCTTGATTCCAGTATTTTCCTGAGGCCAGGAACACTTAGCAGCTTGGTCTCACTCTCACATCCTTATGCACATCACTATTACCTTTATATACTGGTTACTGATTTATTTTTGTGGAGGAATTAAAAAAGCATAAAATTCTTTTCTTTCCCATGAATGATGTGTTGTGACAATAAAGATAAGTAGCTTGAATTTATTTCAAGTGCCAGGTCTACTCTGGCAAGTACCTGGTGTGAATTTTTATTATTAATGTTCGAATACTGATACCTTCTCTCTGCTGGATAGGGAAAGACAGGATAGAAGATGTGCAGCACGCAGACAGTGTGTGCTTCGACACAATCGTTTTGTGCTTCTTCAGGGAAGGACACGTGCACGCGTATGTGGCAAAATATCCTTTCTCAAAGTCTACAGGGGCAAGCGATGCCTCATTCTCTGCCCTCTGCCTGCTTCAGATAAGTCAAACGTTTATCTGGAGAACTATTTTAAAAAGAAAACAGAGTTCCAGCTTTACCATGAGAGTTGTGTTAACTGGATCCTTTGGGAAATAGATGCTTACATGGAATTTCAGGTATAAAGAGGTATGCTGAATGCAAAAGATAAAAGAGAAGGAAGCAGTACTAGACAGAAAAGGTTTTCAACCACAGCGCAGACAGGAAAACGTCTTCGCCGATCCAAGAGGGACCCCCAGAACAAATATTTCCCATTAGGCTAGGTCCGTGTTAGAAATATCCAAGCTCTAGTGTCCTTAGCATGCTCAGCTTTTTGCTAGAGCTGCAAGGGAAGAGCGCGGCGACAGCTTAAAAGTCGAGCGAGTTTCTGAAGGCGTTAAAGCTAGAAACTGCCGGCTTGCGGCCCCCTTCGAAGGAACGGCAAGCTCCTTCCGGAAGGGAGAGTTAAGCGCCAGGCTTCCCCAGCTGACACAGCCGCTCAGTGGAAGTCTTAGCGTGCTCACATGTCACTGGTCAGTCCCCAAATCTCTTATTCTCCAGCATCCTGCAGTCTCTTCAAATATTTTCCACTTTGCTGAGATTTTTTTTAAAACAGTTCTTGTCTTAAGGAAAACAATATATATCCTTAATATTTTCCAGTCCACTCAGATATGTTGTAACTCTCACAAAACACAAAAAATTTGCAATAATGTACATCTATAAACATCAAAAATTTTGTGTTACAGTTGTTATAAGTTTACATGTGTGAAGTAATGAGATAATTACTTTTAAATTTTGTTCTTATAATTCATAAAATTTTGAGAAAAGATGAAAGAAAATAAAAGTCTTTTGAATTTATCCAGATTTTAACAATGTCAGTGTTTTCCAGTGTTATCTGAGTTTCTACCTAGTGTCATTTCTTTCTGCAGAATTTAAGCAGTTGGTTGAACTTCCCTTGCTTGTAAATATTTCTCTTGATTTCCTTTGTCTGAACTTGTCTTTATTTTTGAAGATTATCATTTTCTTTTCTGGATTTAGACTCTCATGTGACTATCTTTTTCTGTTTCTTCTGGTACTTTAAATACGTTTTTCTACTCTCTTTTGATCTCTGTGGTTTCTGATAGGAAATCATACATTAATCATTGTTCTTCTGTAAGTAATGTGTAATTTTCCCTTTCTGCTTTCAAGTTTTGCTTTTCATCACTGGTTTTAACAATGTGACAGTGAGATAAGATCCACAGCAGCCCTCATCATGTTCTTATTTGTGCTCATGAGCCCGCTTGTATCTGCAAATTTCTTTTAAGCAAATATGGATTTTTTTGGCCATTATTTTTCAAATACTTTTGCTGTAATACTTTTTTTCCCTTTTCTCTCATTCTGGGATCCAACTGCATGTATACTGGTTCATTTGATGTTATCCAAGAGGTCCCTGAGGCTATGACCAATTTATTTAACTTTTTCTTTTTTAATCTTTTTCATATTAAAGAATTTCTTCTAATCACTTACTTGTGTCATTTCCTTTCCTCTTGTCTTTAGCCGAGAGGCCTGAATCTGGTCAGATGCGCTCTGCTCAAAGAGAAGTGACTAGAAACAAATTTGGGGTCTTCTCTTTCGTGCTTCTGAAAATTCTCCCTTCTCTTCAGCAGCCAGAAAAACAAAACCAAACACCAAGAAACCTGGCACCCCTGCCACTTCCTGTGAGCCACACATCCATACCAGCCGCACTTCGCCGTGGGCTAAAAGCTGTGAAACGGAGTGTGTTTGGTTCAGTGTCCTGCCCCTGCTCTGACGGGTGCTCCCAGCAAAGCTGCCTTCTGCTCTGCCTCCTGTGTCTCAGGGAGCTGCTCTTTTTAATTACGGTTTTAGGCAGCGCAGTCATCTGTTAGGGTCTCATTTTGTCATGACTAGCTGCTGCTGATCAAAGGCTTGTTACACATTCCAGCCATATTTCAACTACATATGACTTCCCACCTTTGCTAACTTTGCTCCCTAAATATCTTTGAATCTGGTCACTTCTTTGCAACTCAACTGGCAACCCACAGATACCTCTGTCCTGTTTAACTGGTTTCTTTGAATCTACTCTTGTGCAAAAACCTCCAATCGAAAACAATGTTGTCTACAGCTGTCAGAGAGATCCCACTCCAGTACGAATCTAAGTAGGTCACTCTCTGATTTAAATCCTTATATGCATCCCTAGTGCTTTTATTTTAAAAAGTCCAACTTCTCAGAAAAACAAGACCATATATTTGGCTCTTGTCTTACTTTCTTGCCTCAGTCTCTGTTTCTCAATGCGCTCCAGCCACATGGCCTTCTGTCTTCCTTTTCAGTGTCACAGACTTCCTTCTTGCCTAGGCATAGGCGAAAGTGGTTTTTTTTTTATTTTTTTTTCTGTTTTTACTTTTGAGCAGGATGACTTTCCTGTTCTTTGCTGAGTAGCTCTCATTCTTTCTTGAGATCTCAGCACATGTATCAGCCTCTTCAGGTAAAACCTTCCAGCTGTTCTGATCAGGAGATGGCCCCTGTAATAAGCTCTCAGAGCCCACAATACTTGATAGTGTGATTTAATCATTGATAGTGTGATTTACATTAGAATTTTCTTTTTGAAACAATATCTTCCAATGGTAAATATTTTGGTTCTATGCTTAGGATTTCGAGACAAAGTTATATAACCCCTTACAGTTTCTGTAGATTGAGGTTTTCGTGGGCTTTGGTCTTACTGAAGCATTGAGAAAAACATATATTGTGTAATTACAGAATTCCACATTTTTTGGCCCTTAGAGTACAATAAATAGATTGGTTCTTAGTGTTGTGCTCTTAGAAATTTAGACCCTGTTCTTCCAATCTACACTTTTGGTAGCTTTCAAGTATGATCATCAATTGAGTTTTAAAGATTCTAAGTGCTTTTGCATGATTCAGACCCAGGGCCAAATTACTTTTATTTTGTATTCTAATTTTGAAAAAGAAGATAGCTGGACTTTGTGGCTGATATCTACACTGCCAACACTCTGGAAGAGCAAGGCCAGAAGATCTCAAGTTCATGTCCAGTCTGGACAATTTAATGAGATCCTGCCTCAAGATAAAATTTCAGAAAGGGCTGGGGATTTAGCTTAGTACAATGACCCTGAGTTCTATGCCCACCATGGCATAAATGAATGAATAAATGAATGAATGAATGAATGGATGGATGCAAGCATCTTGGAATTCATAAAATTGGAGTTTAAAAAGACATTTGGTTTTAATATCAGAGCTGTGGATTCAGAACCCTGTGGAATGAAGCCTACGGAAGATGTTGATTAGATAGGAGAAATGGATTTATGGAAAAATACCTTTTATCTCTTTTCTTCACAATTAAAGAAGACAGAATTTTTACATGTCAAGAAAACACAGGCTGATCTTACGGTAATTCTATTTTTAGCCTTCTGACAATCAACTGATCTGTTTTTCACAGTGGCTGCACCATTTTACATTCCCAGCAGCTATGTATGAAGCTTCCAATTTATCCAAGTTCTCATCAAAAGTTATTATTTACTTTGTTGTCCCTATGAAACAATTTATTAAGACATCTTTAAATTATAGCTCATTGTGAAGACATATCTCATTGCGGTTTTATCTGCTTTTTCCTTGTAACTAATGATACTGAGTGTTATTTCACATGCTTACTTGTAATTGACATATATTCTTTGGAGATATCAATTCATTTACTTTACCTATTTTCTTCAAACTAGGTAGTTTGTCTTTTGTTGTTAAGTTGTAAGAGTTCTTTATATATTTTGGATACTGGACATTTATCAGATACATGAGATGCAAATATTTTCTCCCATTCTGTATGTGTTTTTTTCACTTTCTTGACACTCTCTTTGATGCAGAAATATTCGTAATGTTGATGAAGTCCAACTTATTTTTCTTTTGTTGCTTATGCTTTTTGTTGCTTATGTTTCATTCTTCTTTTGTTACGTATGTGTCATATTTAAGTTCCCATCTTCAAAAGCAAATTCACGCAAATTTACCCCTATGTTTTCTTTTAAGAGTTTTATGGTTTTAGCTCTTACACTTAGATATGTGATTCACTATGAGTTAATAGTTATATATAGAAATTTGGGTCCGGTGTTATCCTTTTGCATGTGGATATCCAGCTGCCAAAGCACCAATTCTTAAAGAAATTATTCCTTCCATATTTAATGTCTTTGGTATCTTTGTCAAAAATTTTACTACACATGTATAGTCAATGTTTAACCATTTATAAGCATTACTTTATTTGAGTAACAGAAACTAGATGCATTTTTTCCTCTAATTTGCATACTTTCTTTTCACGAATCAACCCAATCTTTACATTTTGCTTGTTAAATATTAACTCACTCTACAATACACTCCACTGTTTCTGTGTTCTTCTGTTCTTTATGTTTATTGTGAAATTTCGACTTTTGCCTTAGGGACCAAAGTTATTTATGGATTTAGTGCTACACTTGCTATGGTTCTTAAATTTTATTAAATGTCAAAAAAGTATTTATAACATCCATCACATATGTTAGCCTATTACAAAACAGTTAAGACAGTTCTAGGCAAAACTACTAATGCTGAACATTTTCAACATACAGACTCTAGTATTTTCTTTATTATCAGCTTTTTAAGCTTTGTGCTAAAATTGATGTCTTTTGATTATACTGTATCTATTTCTATTCAATTCCATTATATTAAGATGAAATGAATAATTTTCAATTTAAGGACTCATACTAAGTACACATAAGTAATTCACATTTAATTTATATTTTATGAAATGTGTTCAGTAGACACTTCAATTTCAATTCTATTAAAGAAATGGTTCTTAATGAGGACTTAAATCTAAAAGTAGCTTAAAAATTTAGGAAGATTAATGGAATCTCTAAATATTTCTAAATACAAGTTTTGCTGCCTCTCCTGAACATTTGTTCATATGGTTAGCTAGATTTCTATTATAGCCTGCTTTGTGTTCTTTGTGTGCGTATTTATATATATATTAGTGAAGATTTCCAACAAAGGAAAATTTGTTGAACAAACTTTTAAGTTAGTGCTTGGAAAACTGCAGCCTATTAGATGAATTTGGGCCACCAGCCGTTTTACTGCAATTCCTAGGCTAAAAGAATGATTTTACACTTTTAAATGGTTGGGGGAAACAGTGTCACATAGAAATTGCACAAAGCTCAAATCTTAATCTTTGTAAATCGAAAACTTCATTGACATGCAGCCTGCTCATTTGTTTACGTGTGGTTTGGGGCTGCTTTTGAGATATAGTAGCAGGGCTGAGGGGTTGTAACAGAGACCCTGTGTCATCCTCAATTCCTAAAGTATTTGCTTTTGAACTCTGCATAGAATGTTTGCTGATTTTTGCTTTTAGAACAGAGAGTGGCAGGCAGAACGCTGTTTTATCTTGGACCTGAGGCTCTTCTGAAGCTGGTGAATCTGAGTTTCAGCCCCAGGTCTTTCCATGAAAAGTTGAAAAAGAAAATCCAAACACGAGATTCTTACTGCATAAATCTGGAGCAGATAGGACAGTAATTTAAGTATAAGTTATGAATCAGAAATAAACATCTCCTCTAGATCCTGGAGACTGTAATGAACGCTGCCTTAGTGCTAAGCAGAGATACAGAAATCCCTGAACTATATAATATGAAGCCTTCCTTGAAAGGGCTTTAAAGAACAAATTACTATTACTTGGATAGTCCAAAAATCTTCAGGTGGTGAATTTATTTTAAATTTGTCCCTGACTACTTCGAGGTTCCGGGCAAAAGCAAGTTAGTAGACATACTCTTATTATTTTTTTAATTTGATCCTGTTGCTCTATATGTTCTAGCCCGGCAATAATGAGACTCCAGAGGATTTGCCTATGATGCTTTATACAGCCTTTCACAGGGTCTTTCTTTACCCTGCTTGAGGACTGACTGCCTAAATTTCTGATCCATGACCAGCGGCCTCTCTCACAGGAAATTTTATACTGGCAGATGCCCTTGTGGCTCTTGTCTCACCTGTGCCATCTTCCCTCTCCAGAGAGTCTCTCTCTAGGAAAGCGACACTCAGGAAAATGGGTCAGCTGGATTCAGGCATATGAGTCATGTGAAACCAGCATGCAGGAGTTCTGTGAAGTTCAATTCCAGCACAGAAAACCACACTGAAATCCATGCAGGATTTGGATTCTATAAGGCAGTAAAGAATTGATCACACCGAAGAACCAGGGAAGGTGTGAGACTAGAATCAGCGTCAAAGGTGACTAAACTCTGCTTCTAGCTTGGGAAAGTCCAACTTATATTCAAAATGGATGCTGTGAAAACATAAAATTATACAGATTCAATAGATATCTTCTATTTTACTGTCCTTTATTTCACAGGCAGTTAAAAAGAATTTAGGAAATTGGCTTGTTCTCTGTTAAATCTAGATTGGTTGTGTGTCTTCCATTTTAACTTAAATTGTGTTTAAGTTTCTCGTGCTTCGTTTTACCTTGAATTTAATTTGCTTTTTTTTTCACTGCCATGAGGTTGACATTCTGATCACTGATTTTAAACTCTTCCTAACACATAAAGTAATAAATTACGACTTGCTACAAATTCACGTTAAGCATTGCTTCTTACACATCTTACATTTTTAAATTCTTCACTTTGAACCACTAAAGAAAAAATTAAAAATCAGAGTACAAGGAATTCATTGATACCCCTCTTCTTTTTCCAATTTTACTGTCTTACATAACCCTATGACAAAATCAGTTCAGTGAATACTGGGACAATATTATTAACTGAACTATGGCATGTATGGGAATTTCATCAGTTTTCAATTTTTTGTCCTGTTATTTTTCTTTCTTCTACCCTGAACCTGATGGTTCTTGAGTCTTCCTTGCTTTTATGACCTTAACATTTTTGAACACTACTTGTCAATTATTGTTATCATTATTATCATTATTACTATTTAGTTTGGTTTTGGTTTTCTTCAGACAGTGTTGTGCTGTGCAGTTCAGGCTGGCCTTGAATGCGTTACTTAGCCCAGGCCAGCTCGAGCTCACGGCAATTCTGCCTCAGCCTCCTGAGTGCTAGGATCACAGGTACCATGCCCGACAGGACTTGTCAACTATTGCATGAAACGGCTTTCACTTTGGGTTTGCCTGGTATTTTCTCATGATTAGAATAAGATTATGTATTTTTTGCAAGAATACCATCAAGGATGTGTACCTTTTAGTGAAACGCAACAAGGGATTTATATCATTCTGCTTTATTATCTCTGTTTAACCTTGATGATTTTGTCTAATATGCTATAGATCCTTTTCCAGATGGTAAAATTTTCTAGTAATCTTTATCATTACTTAAGTTAAGCATTATTTAGAAATGAGCTTTCTTTTTCATTTACAAATGGTTGAGATTTCTGAACACCTTTTTAATGGTTTTTAAGTTAGTTCCATTTGATCAGAGAATATACGTTGTAAGACTTGATTTAAAAAATGTTTTACGACTCATTTTTACATTGGCATATGTATTATCTTGGGGAGCAATCTATGTATACTTGAAAAGAATGTCCACCCTCACAGTCAGGTGAAGTCCGTAAGTTTGAATTGGCTTAGGGTGAGTGGAGAATTATCTCTTTCTCCTTTCAGCTTTATAAATACTTTGTTTATATATTGTAAAGTATTACTATTAGGTTCATATGTATTTATGGTCTCTGATAACGCTTCTTATCTCTAAGATCATTATTTTTGGATGTTAATATAGCTTTCAAGCTTTCTAGGCCTACCTTTACACAACACTTGTTTTCATATCCTTTTAGTTTTAATCTAGCTATGTTATAATGAAAGCAGATTTCCCACATGTAACATACAATTAGGTTTAATATTAAATCTAATCCAACCATCCTTGCCTTTTAATTGGTGTACTTAGTCCATTAAAATTTAACCATTGGTTATATTTAACTACTCTGCATTTTTATTTTGTTCATTTTCTCTTTTCTTACTTTATTAGGGTTAATAAGTATTTTTACATTTTTCAATTTAATCTCTCTTGGCTTTTTAGCTAAACCTATTAGCATTATTTTAGTGGCTACTCTGGGATTACAATATTTATTCTTAATTTATCAATGTTTTTAGAGTTAATTAGCACAACATCTAGTAAAATAAAAGAATGTAGCAGAATTACAGTTTCAAACACTCTGCTTTTTGTGCTAGTATAACTAACTATATATGTTACATATATATAAAGCCATATATAAGTAGCCCTATAATACATGTTATAATTTTTCTTTGAATAGTCATTAAATAAACTAAGGGAAGAAAAAATAATTTATTATTTACTATTTTGAGTGCTCCTTCTCCTTCTAGGTATAGAATTCCATGAGGTGTATCCTTGATTTCATTCCAGGGTATAGGACCATCTTTAGTAGTTTTCATGAGGTATGTCAGTTGGTAATGAAATATTTAAATTTTTGTCTTTTGATCCTTTCATCTGCTAATCTGCTGTCTAGCCCATCCAGAATATGCATCATTTCAAATATTAGGCTTAGTAGTTACAGAATTTTTACTTCATTCTTACTATTTCTATTTCCCTGCTAGGTTTTCACTTCATTTTTCTTGTTATAGGCCTATTTTTCTCTGAATACCCTGAATGTATTTGGGATAGGACTCGAAATTCCAACTGTTTTTCTTATGGTGGGCAGAGCTGAAGCTGGGCAAAGCTTTCAGTCTTCCATCTGTTGCTTTATTCTGAGAATGTTGGAGTCTCTCTGATATATAAGCAGTACAAAAGATCAACAACAAATTTAAATAAAATGTATTCACAGATATTGGGGGTGGGGACTGCTGCTCATTTCCCACCAAAGTTATCATCTTGATTTTCTAGGCTGTATGTCTGCACTGAATTTCATTGTCTGCCTCCTCACACTAGTAAGACTGAGGTCAGCTGTACCCATTCAGAGCTAGAGTATGCAGTTATATGAAGTTAGATCTTCATGTACAATTTTTAAATCTCAAGGTAATTTGACTTTCTTTTAAATCTCAAGGCAATGTATCTGTTACATGGAAGGCTCGATGACTATAAAAGCTATTACTAATTAGTAGTAGACGCTTTAGCAAAAATGAGCTTTGTTCACCTGGGGAGTAACAGGGGTCAACACTTAGTTCATGCTAAAATCAAATTAGGTAGAAACTGAGCTTTACCTGTATTTATTTGGATAGAGTCAAAACTGTAAATGATTATTTTTAAATTTCTGTACTTCTTGCTAGACTGTGAGATCCTTGAGATCGGAGGTAACATCTTCTTTGCCACCATATAACAGTGCATAGCAAAGGCTAACTGACAATTATTTATTGAATGAATGCATTTTTGCATTTGAATTTGGCAAGTGATTTTCAAATTACTATCTAACCAAGTAGTTATTCAGTTACAGATTCACTGATCAACTTATTTTCTACACAGAAGCCAAAATAATCTATTAAAGAATCAGTCAGCCAGGTCACAGGCTATGTAGTATCATCCAGTGTTTTCCTGGTGTGCACAAGATAAAATGTAACCACAATTCCAGAGTATAGAACCAGGGCTCTATGTCCCGAGCCCTTTCCCCCTCTCTCTGATCTCATTTTATTCTGCTCTCCTTTTTATTCTAGTCCAGCTCATTGACCTTCTTTCTGTTTCAAGAACTTGTTCTCTCCAAGTTTATTTCTGACCTAGAGCTTTTCACTTACAGTTCACTCTGCCTACAATGATCTTCCCACGACTTTTCACATGGTTGGTTTCTCATTACTTAGACCCTAAAAGCTCATTTCTTCAGAGAGCTGTTCCCAATGTTCCCTATTTCCCTTGGTACATATGCATGAGCACTTTCTTACCAAACAGGTACTCTCTTAGACGCATAACTTTACTTTTGTTATTTATAATATTATTACTTTATGAAGTGATCTTGATTATTTTTTCTTTATTGTGCAATTCACATCATGAAATATAAATTTTATGGGAACCGTTACTTTATGTGTTTTGTTCATCTATATATTTTTAATACTCATAGCTATACTTGATGAATGACTGGATGGATTTAATCATAATAATCAAGCTAGGGGTTACTGCAAATACTCCAGTTTTCAAAATGGTCGAGTCACTAGAAAAACAAGCAAAATCGGTTTTTTGGAATCTAGTTCTGCTTGGCCGGGAATTAAGTTGGGTCCCAGAAATACAGCAGCTATATAACAAAAATTGCAAAAGTCTGGCTCATATTATTCTATTGTTCTTTTGCTCCTTGGGAAGTAGAATTTATACATAAAAATGAGAATCATTAAATTTAACACTCTCCCATACCCTGACCACACTGATTTTTCTCTACTATTGATCTCACTCAGTTTGAGCATTTACTATTTACTCAATAATGATTTGAGGGGAAATACAGACCTCTCTCTTCACAGTGAACATTTCTGTTCATCATTCTTTTATACTACTGCTCCAACCACATCCCCATGACAGCATCTGGTAACTTTTACTATAGGACCTGCTATTTCTTGCAGGGAAGATCTCTTTTCAATACATTTCTTTGAGACAGAATAGCCAGTGTATAGCACCGGCTGACCATTTGTGCTACCTATTGTGGAAGTGCATACAGAGATGGTACAGAAACCAAGCACTAAGAGTGTTAAGCAGGAATCAAGGCGAACATAGTGCACTTGCTCTTTCTTCCAAGTGTTTTGCAGACCTTCTGGCCTTTGGAGGGTTATTGTGCTTCCTCCAGAGTCCCACACACCACACAGGTGACATGGTTAAACAAGTTCACTTAGTTATCACATAAAGAGCCGTGTCTTTGCCCCTCTTGCTCTGGCTCCCTCTGAGGAGGTCATAGCTCTGAGTCTTCAAATCTTCTGGCCAAACCAGTTGTTTCTGTGTGATCCACTGCCAGATCCCTCTGAGCACTTCCTTGTGCCACAGCTACCCTGATTGTCACTCTTGGTGGTAACAGTGCCACTAGCCGCTGGAGTCTCCAAGCTGCCAAGAGCAAACATTTCAGGAAGGAAAGAACTGTATCTCTGCTTTTTTGTAGTTCACTTTTCCACAGGGCCTTTAACAAAGAAGCCATTGCTTCCTGCTGAGTTAATTACTTTGAATCAGGATTCCTGGTATTCGCCTCTGCTAAGATTTTCCCACGAACTCATGCTGAGGTACATGTGTAAGAACAATTCTGCAATAATCGTGCTCCTTCTTTGGCAACTGATCACAGTAGCCAAAGTCCTAGCTCAAGAGTAGTCGGGCAAAAGAAATGTTCTTTTTCAGGGAAGGCTCAGCCTTTTTGTTCTATTCAGGCTTTCAACTGACTGGATGAAAGGACAATCTATTTTTCTCAGTCTATCATTTTAAAGGTAAAACATATCCCAAAACTTCCTAACAAAAATAGCTTGGTAACCTAAACAACACGTTTGATCGAACAACTGGACATTCACTGGCCCAGTCAAGCTGACATATAAAATTAACTATTACAGGCAGATACTTTTACTCGTCCCAGGACGATGGAAGTTTTATCTGTTTTATTTCCTGCTGTATCTGGGACACTCAGGACAGAGTCAGGAACAGAGTATGTGCTCAATAAATATTTATCAGACTAATAAATCTCCATTTCACACAGAGGATGACTAAAGTACAGCAAGATAAAGTAACTTGCTGGAGGATTTTGCAGGGCCAGAATTTGAATTTAGCCCCATCTAACCGCTGTGTATTCACCCAGAATCTCTGATGGCTCCTTGTCCTCTCTAGTAGAGATTTCTATCAGCCCAGTCTCACTTGCTATATCCAACCATATAAATCCTAGAATGAAGTATGGGTCAGGGTGGACACTGCTACATAATTCTATAAGGAAAATTAAGACATAGATATGAAATAAAGTATTTTTAGCAAAAAGAAAAATTCAAAACTTAGTAGGAGATAGAGAGTGGGGGAAGAAGGAGGGGAATGGGTAAAAAAGTAATAACTATGATGTGTTATATACATGTACCAACTCCCCATAATGAATATAATCATTATGAAATGCAAATTTGTACTAAAAAAGCTACTTAGTAGAGGAAACCACTTGGATTATCCTAACTCACACCTCTCCCTGGTCAGTCTAAGCTCCTGGACTGTGGCATTTGTCCAAATCCACCACTATTTCTATTGCTGCCTCACCTGGCAGGTTCTTTTCCTCTCTCAAACCTTTCCTATCCACAGCAATCAGCTCAAAAAAGGATCCTGTCAGTACAATCTTGACTACTTTGGTGAAAAGTGAACTCTCTCTCCTAGTTGAGCATAGTCATCGTTTAGCCAGTTACAGTGAAGATGCTGAATAAATGGAAGTCATTTATGTTTGCCAGCTCAAATAGAGTAGAATTTATTGTTGCACTTGTTTGTCTATTAAATGCTACTTTGAATACCATTTGTACGCTCAAAAACTCTCTTCTGCTAGATCGTGAAAACCCCGAGGACAGAGTCTGATTTTTACCCCTCCCCTCTGCACGCAACGGGGAGACTATTGTTAAGCACTGACTTTCTGCTGGTGACTCGAATTAATTCACAGATAAGGTGATTACAGGTAGGCAAGGTCTCGGCAAAGGGTTCCAACATTTTAGGTATCACTGTGCTTACTGTAAGCTCCACTGTGTTCAACCCCAAGATCTATGTAATTGAGACCTAGAATTTGTAATTGGAGAGGATTCGTAATTGGAGACTTTTGCATGGAAATGGTTTTATGCCTTTGACATTTTGATGTCTGATGAAAACTTCAGTTACTCCATTAGCAGAAAGATTACTTTGAACAGTTCAAAAGTGACTGTGTTTAGGCTTCTTAGACTAGAGAAAATATGGAGGCAGAGCTTCTGTCCAGAGAAATTTGACAGTGACTGTTTTCTTTCCCTGGTGAAGATTTGGCCTTTTTCGTCCAGTCACAGCTCAAACCCTAGAAAAGTCTGTAACGTATCAATATTCCCTTAAATGGAGTACGCAGACAGACAACTACCTTAAGCTATTTCTGAATGATGTTTTCTCAGACTGGGTTTTCTCAAGTGTAAATAACATAAACTTATCCTCCAAGGAGAGCCAGGGAAAGGGAGATGCCCAGGAAAAGCTCTGGTGAGAAATACTTAACACATAATTGCTGCTGTATTTCTGTATCTTTGACTGAGCTACATAGAGACTGGAGTATTTGAGGGCCCCATAGACCTTTCCAGTACATCGAGATCATATTTGAAATGCTCAGGGATGCTACCTACATGTCTAAGTCTGAAAAAAAAAGTGCCTGCTAATTTATGCATCAATTTTCTTCATTTAAATTAACCTATTCTCTCTTGCATATTTTTCATTTGAATATGGAGTGATTTGGTCATTGATTATTTAGGTAATTCCCCTATTTGTCTAAATTATTTTCTGTTTTGTGCACAGTGAAAATGAGAAAAACATATCTGCCCCCAAACAGGGCTTTGTATCTATTAATATTTATTTTTTCAGTGCTGAAGATTGAATCCAGGGCTTCGTGCATGCTAGGCAAGGAATCTACCACTGAGTCACACCCCTCTCCCCATAAAAAAACGTTTTTTTGAGACAGGGTCTTGCTAAATTGCCAAGACTTGCCTCAAACTTGCAATCCTCCTGCCTCAATCTTCTTAGTAGCTGGGATTACAAGAGTGCACCCCCATGCCTGGCTCTACGAAGACATTCTGAAGTTACAATTCTAGGCTGTTGACACAGACGTTAGTTTCAAATCGTATCATCTCAAAACATCCTAATAGCTACCATCTAATCAATAATGGCTCTGAAATCACAGACTTGGACACAGACAAAAACATGTTATCTCAAGCAGATCGGCTTATACAGGACCCAGGTGAGGAAATATATTAGATAAAGCAACCCTCCGGGCTTCCATAGAACACTGGACATTTGGGTCTGTAAGCATCCATTCCATGGCCATCTTACAGAATAAAATACACAGAACCTATAACCTGCTTTAAATATCATATATTTGCTGACGTGCACTACAATGTCCAGCACAGTTTAATTGGAGCTTTGCAACCAACCTGGAAAGATGGCAGGACTATACCTGTGTTAAAATGTGGAAAATGAAACATGAAAGTTGAGAATGGTATTGAGGAGGCTTGAGTTCTTGCTGTCAGAAAACTTTCCTCACTAGTAAGTCAAATTAAATGACCTAATCTCATTTGACTATAGCTTCCTTAATTACTAAATCAGAAAAACGCCTACATACCTGACTTTTGTGAGGAATAAATTAAGTAAGGCGTATAAAGTGCTTACACAGAACAATGCCTAGTATACATATGTGACCTGCTATTACTGGCTTTTTCAAAGTTATAAAGCTACGAAATCACCAAGTTAGGCCTGAGATATCAGTTATTATTAACAAGTAAGTAGTCTAGCTACTGAACTCAGTATAAAATTATCTGTCCATTTATTCTTGACTTCTTAAAATTGATGTCAGTCACTGACTCTCAGTACTAGGATGACATGATAGCTGGCATCTCGTATCTCCATTGCATTTGCTATTTTCATAAGGCTGCCTAGAGATGATGCTATTTTTTCTTCACCATAATCCTGTGTAATCAGGATAGATTGTATCTCTACTTTCCAGATAGGTCAGGAAGCTAAAGTCTATTCCCATCCAGTTCTCTGCTCATGGCATTTGTGGTTCTGTGAGGCATTGGATGATAATCTCTTCAAATTAGAGACTGGGGTCGAATGGATTCATTTGCCTTATCCTCTCTACACCCACATGGAAGTCGTTCAGATTCACTGAAAGGAATTTCAAATCTTCCCACTTTTCTCCATTTAGGTCAGAAACCTGCAACAAAGGTCAGACCAACCATGGGCTAAGCCATGGTTCTACCCTGAAATCCCAAAATACTCACATAAACAGACTGTTTTTACTTGTTTCCCGCCAATTCATTTGCCAGATAGCAGCCAAAGTGATCATCTTTAAATTTCATTAAATGATATCTACATTTTCTAATGGCTTCCCATCCCTCAGGACAGAGTCACAAACCCTTGGTGTGACCTTGCAAGCTCCGTGTGATCTGGGCCTCGGGTACTTTATCTTGTGTGGAGCCACCTGCTTATCAAGAATGAGCCACACTGGCTGACTTTTGCTTTCTTATATCCAGTAAGTGCTTTTCCATTTCGAGGTCTTTCCAAATGCCAGTGCTTCTAAAATTCCTATTTTCCTAGCCGCCACCTAAACATCCACATTGGTATGCCTGGTTCTTCCCCATCCTTCAACCTTGGTATAAATATCTTCTTCACAGAGTGTATGATCCTTAGCCTCCTAGACTAAACTAAGTTGTGTGGTTGTTCCCTCACGCTTATCTTAACATTTACCAAAACATACGTCCTCTAATCTATGTCTAGTACTTGCTGTCAGGCCTCCTCTAGTGGACTGAAAATTCCTTGAGAACAAAGACTAGACTTATTTTATTCGTTGCTGCATGTCCAGAGACTAGACGAGTGCCTTTCACTGTGGACCATCAAAACAAACTTGCTGCATAAATGAATAAATCCACACATGTTCGTTGTTTGCCGGACCACCCATTCTCGGTGACTGAGGGGCCTAGAAAACACTCAGTGGTTTTCACCGTACTCTCAGGAGTCCTTGGTTATGTGTCTATGCCTGAAGGCAGAGCTGACTTCTAACTGCAGTGCCATGAACTGGCCTCAGGCGTAACCAAATCATCACTCCCTCAGAGCTGGAACGGCCTTTGAGGGGCAGCTACACCCCCAGGCCATTAACTTCCAAACTGTTCTGTGGGCAGCCTGTCCTTTTGCCCTTGTGAACCACACAAGTAGTAGCAACTCATTTGTTTGCCTGGAGGCAAAATGGCTGCCTTCAGGTTGGTTCTGGTGTAAACCCAGGGAAGAGAGGTGAGGAGAATGATTTGGGGCCGAGACAGTATGGCTTTCCCTTTCAATTACTTCCCCACCGCACCTTTAACCTGAGGGTCAGAGCAGCCAGTCTATCAGCTTACAGACCGGATCTTCTGGTTAAATTTCACTCCTTAGCTTGTTGTCTTTCATATAAAGGACTTTACTCCTTAAAAAAGGATTGAAAAAATATTTAAAAGACCCTATTTTTCAAATAAAGAAATTGAGGCAAGCACTCCTCTACAATAATCTGTTCTTTATCTCCTCTCAAAAAGACATTATCAAGTAATGACTCTTAATTTATAAGGTTTCACAGTGTATCTGCTGGGAGACTTTAAAAAAAAACTCTAATGCTTAGGCTATGCCCCAGACCAATTAAATTAGAATCACAGACAGGAGGATATGATTAAATATAGCACACACTGGTCAAGACTTATTATGATAATAAATAAGCTAAAATTTTGACTCTTCATTTTATTGGTGATTTGGATTTTCAGACAAAATGTGAAAAACAGCCATAAATTTGAGAAATAATATTTCACTGTCCTAAAGGCAAGAAAATATTTAAAATACTAATAAACTTATTTTTTGAAAAATAGCAACCATGGCAATTTTCCTTTGACGGTAGAAGAGCTCTGTAACTGATTTCTAGGGAAAAGAATACCCACTTGCTAAGCTCAGTATATTAATACTTAATTGGTGGTGGCAATAAAGCTCTGTCTTTGAAGATGACATCATTTTCTCACACTGGACAACACAGAATTGCCATACTGCATAGGTTAGCATACCTGATTCCAACTTGAGGCTTACACAGAAAATTACTTAATCACATTAACATCCAACTATTTGCGGCAGTTTTCAGCCTGTGGGCTGTGATCCTCAGCTGTGTCTCATCAAGGATGTGTCTGTGAGATTAACCAGAATAATGAAGTACACTGCAGTTTCTTTCTAGAACTGTCTGCCTCTCCGCTGAAGACGAGAGTAGTCACTTGTGAGGCTGCTGAGAGGTCCAAATATGAAAATGTACATACGGCATTCAGCATAAGGTTTAGCATGTAACCTGCTCACTGAAGGTTATAGGCTGTGATTATTCTTATAATTATGATCGTTCCCTTATTACTACTAATAATTTCAAAACTCAGAGAGTCAAAAATACCTATTAGCATACTAAAAATTCCTTGAGTTTAGGCGAGAACAGATGCGTTCAGGGTGGTACAGCCGTAGACTCCTTGAGTTTATTCTCAGCACCACATAGTTTTCTTACATATAAACTGTTACTATACACTCAACTGTTTATTAAGCGCATGAGTAGTAAATTGAAAACCAAATCTAGTAATCCTTCTAATATGTTAATTAGTTGAAACCCTGACCAGTACCTCACTTTTTCAAGTTCTCAGGAAGAAATTACTGAAAATATGCGTTATTCATCTTCCTATCAGCTTTGAAAAGTTCTCGTCAGTTCCTCTTTGGGGAAGTAGAAGATTCCACCATGTCAAAGAGGGAGGAGATGATGGTACTTCCTGCTTAGGAGAGATGATAAAGGGAAGTACAATACGGGCCCATTGTGAAATGACACAATATAAATAATTATTAACTGCAGGGCTTAGTGTTAAATAGAAAACACAAGAGGTGGAGAGGCACAATACTTAAGTTGTTTAAAAGCACTTAACTAGTCACACTGCCTGGAAGCACATGTAGAAAGACAGACATTTAGGTGACTAAAAAATAAGATAAAGTGTACTGAGTCAACATGCCAAAGAAAGAGCAAGAGTTAAATTATATCACTCTGTACAGTGGAGCATCATTAGGAAAATGCAGTTGAATCTGGGAGGAAGATATTTCATTGAAATTAGACTATTTAAGTTACATGATGTAATTGGTATACTACATTCATCACACCAGTCTGTGAGATTAAGGCCCTTTATTTACAAAGACCCTAGTTGTATCCCCTCACTTCTAAGGAGCAACAAAAAATCTCTTTCACACATCTACTTTCTTCTGTCCTAATCTTTTTTCTGTCTCTTTCTTTCACAACAGCGTGTGCCTGGCTACAGGTAAGAAGACATACTCAGAGATATTTTCAATAACTGGGTTGCCTGCTAGCCGTAAACATTCCCTCAACTGCCCATTTCCTTAAGCAGACTCCCCCAGTGGTCGCGTGAGGAGATATGAGCACATCATTCCCCAGTCGGATGTGGACATCACATTCTAGGGAGCCCCACCCTCATTCATAGAAATCTGGGGTGGTCTGAGGGGAAGGAAGGACAGAAAAAACTGCTGGGGGAAGAGGTGCAGAAAACATTACGGCTCTTTCTTATTTAGTTCTTGGCTTAAGTGCCCCCCTCCTCATAAAAGCCTTACCTGACATGCAAATTGAAAGAAACAGCCTCCCCTTGCTCTAGATACAACATTCCCCTGTTTTAACTCCTCTGTATCATGAATGAATATGCAGAACGACCTTGTTCTTTGTTATGTATTCCACAGCTTATCTCTTCCCTGCAATGATAACCATATTGGCAATGATCTTGTTTTCTCTGGTCATTATACCTTTGGAGCCCAGAACACTGCCTGATGTGCACAAACATACAACTGCTGAATGAACTGTTGAAGAGGACAAGAGATCTATGATTTGTTTTTAGAGTATTAGAATTTATGGATCCATAAATTTATTAAATTGATGGATCTTTGTTCGTTTAGTATAATTCTGCCTGATATCGTAGGGACAATTCAGTTAAAATAAGAAAAGGTAACGTCTTCTAGATTTAACTTTTTCCCTTAAATGATGCTCCCCATTTGTATCCCCTATCTCAGTGCCAGGGTGCAGAAACCTCTAGAATACGGAACCCAAGTTTCTAATGATTGCAAGCATCTCTATCTTTTGTTTTCCTCCCCAGAGCTTATAAACAGGAGGAAACACAGCCTAATCTCCAATACTGGGCAACGAGTAGTGCTTAGAGAAGAAAAGGGAACCATCCACCTCTACTGAAATTTTATGAAGGCTTGGACTCCGTTGCTAGGTAGCTTTGAGCTTTACAATGCTTAAAAACTCCTCTTTGAGAAGAACTAACTATAGCACAAAAGGCCAGTTTAATAACCATTTAAGCTATTTGAGGGTTGTCATATATAGGAAACTTTCCCCAAAAGAATACAAAACAAATAAGCACAAAAAGACATACGTCCCCTTCAGTCACTGGGAACCTAAACATGTATCCTGACTGAGCACCAGGCAGAGTTACAAACAACAGAGAGTTAAACGCGTAACAAATACACACCATATAAAAGGGGCTGGGAAATTGCAGGTATGAGAGCTCGCTTTGGGAGGCAGAGTCACATGCATGTGTTTGTGCAACTAATATTTGCCTCTAAGCAACGATTATTATGTACAAGTTCCTGGAAGGCTAGCACAAAATTGGGGTCATTATTTAGTAAACCAGAATAAAATGTAAAAAGATATATAATTAAAAATATGGTAATTGCTGCAAAAGGAAGAAACAGGAAAGCGTGAGAAAAATATCTTAGGAGACCTAAATAAGTGGGAGACAAAGATAAATTAGCCTTGAAGGATCTCTGGGGGTGGCACTTAGGGTCAGGGTTAGGGTTAGTGGGATGATGAGGCCAAGCTAGGAGGACACTGCAAATAACTAGCTCAGTTGGAAGAGAATGCAAATCAAACACATACACCCCATCTTCTCATTTATTTAGCTATCAGTCAGTTACCGATTAGTGAGCGGGCACAGGGCGAGGCACTACTTTACATCAGCTGCACGCTGCCACCAGGAGCCACTTCTCCGCTGGTGAGGATGCCTGGCAGAGGGGTGACTTCCCTCTCCAGACCAGGGCTCACCCTCGGCTGCATTAAAAGGACTCAGAGATATAAACGGCCTCATCTATTCTCTGCTCATTATTAGTAAGAGAAAATTACAAAAGGGGAAAGTGCCTTCATCCGAAGAAACTTCTTTAATCCAGTTATAACTGGATAACGTTTACATCTGCTTCTGAGGCAGCCCAAAGGGAGGACTTTTCTTAGCAGCATTGCAGGAGTTGTGCTAAGTCTGCTTTCTGCTGACTGCTTTGGAAAGTCCCACTGACAGCCATGGTTGTTGTGATGTTTGAAAATTACAAGTGGTGATAAGATGTCAGGAGTCCCACCTGCTCCAACGAGTTGGAAGAGGCTAAAATAGTACTTCGGAGGTAATAAGCGAGAGGAGCATGAAGCTTTGCCTTGACGCTCTGAGAGCGGGGACGGAAACTTTTAAACATTTCTACAGGTGACATTTCCTCTTTGGTCTGCAATGTTATACTTTAAAGGGTTGGGACAGCAAAACATGAGTCAGAGTTTCTCCAACCTGCCAGAATCTTTGCAGAGTGTTTTTAACTCCAGAGCTCATATGGTTCAACTGGGGACCTTGTTAAGTTGCATGAAAACTTCAGGGATAAAATATACCAGTTTGTACCGGGTCACTGATATGTAGAAATGCTAAGGCCATGGAGTGTTTAAAATAACGATAAAAACAGCCCATTTTAGACATACATTTGCGATTCTAGTCAATATGGCAGAGTGGGGATCACATACACTCTCCCACCTGAAACATCCAAATTAACTACAAAATACATTAAGTAACACGCTCCAAACTACTGAACACCAGACAGTGAAAAACACTGATCTCTGAGAAACACGAGGTGAATGCGGCAAAGCCTGTGACTGCTGCAGCGTGCTGCCTTGAGAGAGTTTCTGGGACACACCGAATGAGGAAACACAAGCAGAAGTCAAGAAGGGTTGTGGGAACAAACCCAATAATTCAAGGACACCCAGATAAAAAGCAATAGTTCACGGGACAGAGACAGAGATAACCACGGGTGTCTAAGAAGCTCTTCGTAGGGTATACCATAGACAATGAATCGGCGCATGAGTGCAAAAGCTACCTAAAATGAGAGAAAAACTCTCAAAAAGGTGTGAAGATTTAAGTGTCAGCACTACACAGGGCTATAAACACTGACAGAGAACTGATAAAGACTATAGAGTTAGCAGACGAGAACTTCAAAACCAACATTATACATTCAAAATTTAAGTAGAGACATGGAAAACAAAAAGCCAAATTGAACTTCTACAAATGAAAACAGTAATATCTGAAAAGAAGAATATACTGTATTGATCTGACAGCAGATTAAACATTTCAGTACAGATCAGGGAGCTCGAAGCTATAACAACGATGCTTGTCGTGGTTTGGATAGTCATGTCCCACAGAAGTATCATGTATTCAGAGGTGGGACTTTTGGAAGATGATTGGATTGTGGGGGTATCTGTAACTTGCTGGTGGATGGTGGGGCCTGGTTGGAAGAAGTGGGTCACTGGTGGTGTGACCTAGAAGGCTGTAACTCCCCCTCTGGCTTCCTATTTCACTCTGCTTGCTGGGCACTGTCACGTGAGCAGCTTTCCTCCTCCAGACCTTCCATCACGCCCTTTTTGCTTCGGAGCCGACCGGCCATAGTCTGAAACATCTAAAAACAGTAAGCAAACAAAACAAAACAAAACTTCTCCTTTAAATTGTGGGTGTTGGGTATCATGTTCTAACAATGGGAAAGTAAGCAAGATAAATAATGCAAAACACAATAAACACAAGAAATAAAAAGAGGATCAGTGAACTCTGAGACTATTTCAAGGACTCCCATGTAAATGTAATTGGAATTTCCAAAAGAGAGGAAGGATGGAATACAGAAAACTTTTATCAGACGCAATGGCCAAAACTTGCCAGATTTGATGGAAACTAGAATCCTACACACTCAAGAAATGAAAAAGCAAAATTAAGCAGAAAACTCATTTTAAGAAATGCAAAAAAAATGACACCAAGACATGCCATAGTAAAACTGCTCAAAGCCAGCAATACAGAAGTTCTGATAGAGTGGAACCTTGGTACACAAACTTAATTTTTTTCTATGATTTTGGAAAAGATGGCAACATTTGTGTTTGTGTGGGAAAGATGGGTATGGTTATGTTTGTCACCCGACACAGAGTCTGCAAACAAAAACCAAATTTTTCCAAATGCTTCTGTTTTTGCACCAAACAAAAGCATTCGTGAACTGAGGTACCACTATTTACAGGGGAAAAACGTAAAAAATAATAGCAAAATTTTCACCACAAACGATAAAATAATGTGAGTGAAAAGTCACTTTTAAAGTACTAAAAATAAACACCATAGGCTAAAATATCTGTACCCAGTAAAACTATCTGTTAAAAATGAATGTAACATAAAAAATACTATAAAAGATACTGTAAATGACTGTAGGTCAACAAATCAGGTAACTCAGAGAAAATGAACAAATTCTTAGGAAGCCACAAAATACTGAAACAAATCAAGATTAAAGACAAAAAAAACCTCAATAGAGCTAAAGTATGATTAAATTGAAAAATCAAAAAATTTTGCATGAAGAAAAGCTGAGGACTAGATGGCTTTACTGATAAGTTCTATTAAACAGTCAAAGAGTAATAATACTGTCCTTTATAAACTCTTCAAAAAGTAATAGAAGGAAGATACTTCCCTCTTCCTTTTATGAAGAAAATTCTACTATAAAATAAAAAGCAACAAAATATATAGCAAGAAAAGTACATGATCCCAAGCACTGCTTGGGATCACATGCTATTAAAAAGTTTTTGCACAGCAAAAGAAATCACCAATAGAGTAGGGCGAAAACCCACAGACTGGGAAAAAATATTTGCTAGCTATCCATCAGACAAAGGTCTAACATCTAGAACATACAAAGAACTCAAAAAAATTAAGCCTCCCAAATTTAAAGACCCAATCCAAAAATGGGCAACTGAAATGAATAAACATTTCTCAGATGAAGAAATAAAAATGGCAAATAAATATATGAAGAAATGTTCAACATCACTAGTCATTTGAGAAATGCAAATCAAAACAACATTAAGATTCCACCTCACTCCAGAAAGAACCGCGTATATGGAAAAATCAACCAATAACAAATGCTGGCGGGGCTGTGGGGAAAAAGGAACACTCCTCCACTGTTGGTGGGAAT
>PVJO010023169.1:0-26623 GCA_004026905.1 Hystrix cristata | reverse complement strand
GATGCAGTTTTAAATCCTGTCTTATTTACCAATCAAGTGACTGACTTTAGGGAAATTAATTAATAGTTCCAAAGCTCAGGTTCCTTTTTTATGAATTAAAGTCGATCATCTTGCAAAGGCATAACACACTGATAAACTTGTACAAAATGTAACGTTCTTTATGTGGTCACTTGTGTCTGCCTTTTTTATGACCCTGTGCTGGGAGGTTCTTTGTTTCAGGAAAAGCCTCCACCTCACAGCATCCCCCCCAAGGCCGCCGGGAAGGACTGCTCAAGCTTGAATAAACGCGGGGACCAATCATGTGCCGCCACACTTTCCTTTTTCCGCGCGCGCCCTCCCCTTCCCGCGCCTGTTCCCTACCCCATAAAAACCCCACACTCCTGTAGTTCGGGGCCATTACCTCTGCCTCCCATGTGTGAGGGGTATGTATTGGCCCAGAGCTCTGTTTGAACAATAGCTTGTTGTTTTTGCATCGAACCTGGTCTCTCTTGTCATTCTTGGGCGCCGCTCACCCCTGTGCCGGGTAAGTTGGGGGAGGTTTTGGCCTCAACAATCTTTGGCACAGAAGGAATCCAGTTATCCTTCAATATGTGTCACTGTCCTTTCTCCGTGTTTTAGATCCTCAGACTTACCCACCTACATGTGTTTATATAACTGAGTTCTATCTACTGAGACTCCAAGTGAAATATCATGTAGAAGAAACCTTGCTAAGGAAACCAGAGCATTCCCTTTGGTCAGATTTTTTAAAAGTATCAATTTATTTGTTTAAGAGACAGGCTGGCCCTAAACTCCTGGGCTCCTTGAATCTCAGCCTCCTGAGTAGCGGGGACTATAGACGGTGCCACCAAACCCAGCCCGACTTATTCCTTTCTTCTCTCTTGGCATCGCAGCTTGTGGCCAGTCAAAGGGGAAAGAGTTTGGGTACCTAAAGACTTTGTAGA
Source organism: Hystrix cristata (assembly GCA_004026905.1). Taxonomy (NCBI): domain Eukaryota; kingdom Metazoa; phylum Chordata; class Mammalia; order Rodentia; family Hystricidae; genus Hystrix; species Hystrix cristata. Next base: position 25,682 of record PVJO010023169.1, on the reverse strand, counting down.
GCAGCACCATGAAACCAGCCCCAGACTGCCTGCCTCTAGGCTTTTATGTGAGAGAGGTTACATTCTTTCTTATTTAAAACAGTATTATTTTAGGTTTCTGTTACAACCAAACCTACTCCTAACAATTTTCTTATTGATTTGTTGTAAATTAGGTGATAAGTGCCTGTATTGTATCAAGTATATGGTAAGTCTTAGTAAATGAAGGTAGGTAGCTATGTGTTTCAATTGATAATAATAGTGGAGATAATACCAACATGAATCCCTGGATAATGTTAGGGTGAAACTGGCAAGATTGTTGAAGTCAGCTAATGTTATTGTTCTAGTCACAACATACATCTACTCATAATTGTATTTTTTAGTAACTTTTGTGTTTTTGGCAGGGGAGGTTGAACTCAGGGAGCACTGAGCTATGTCCCCAGACCCTAGTATTTTATTTCGAGACAGGCTCTTGCTGAGTTGCCCAGGACGGGCTCAAACCTGCTGTCTTCTTGCCTCAGTCTCCAGAACAGCTGGCATTACACGTGTGCGCTAACCCACACATACTTGTGTTTTAAAGAGTTCCCGTCTTAATGCATTTCCTCACAAAAATAAAGGCTTTGGCCTAAAGAAATTTAGGAAACAGATGTACATAAGCTATGTTAGTGCAGCGCTCACTTTCTCACAAAGCCTAACTCACTCATGCAGTAAGCCCCTCAAAATACAGCAAAACATAAAAGGTTTTTTAGCATGTTCTCTATAATTCTCATCTCCTCACAAACATTCCAAAACTATATTAAGAAAATACAATCTTCACGCATATTTGAAAAGCAACGTTTTATATTTAAAATGCTATGTTTATTAAGAGAGTAGAGTTTCTTAAGAGAAAATGATACATAACTGCAATCCTAAAAAACTTTATTTCAGATACTTGAAGATAAAATAGTTTTTGGAAAACTATTACCATTGTAACCCAGCCATTAGCCTCTTTGATATTCCCTACTGTGAAGATCATTATTTTGAGACTCAGAAAGTCAGCAAAAAGGCATGCAGAACCTCTCCCAGTTCTGAATCAATTTTTTAAGACAAATTTTCCTCAGAAATATGGTGAAACACAGAGAAGTCATTCATAATGAGTTCCTCAAGCAAAAATTCTTTTTAATTATTCTGACATTGGAAAAAGAATACACAGAGAAATACTGTTCACAGTGGATTCCACATAGCATTTGATAGTTATGTGTCATGACCAAAGAAATTGGTCCAAATTTAACTGGAATGGGGCTTTTCCCATTAAGGTGCTTTTTAAAAACTTAGTCAATGACAGAAACCAATTATGAAGATTTTTTTCCAGTAATCTACAATGGAGATCGATAAAAAAAATTTCAAATGTTTATTAAAGAAAATTGGTAATAATAGTGCAAGAAAATCTAAACTAATTCAATAGGAAAGTCAAAAAAGAGTTTCAAGGTGCAAGTAGACCTGAGATGTCCTAAGGGAGAGATAGCAGCTTGACTACAGAGGCACACAAGGAAAGGAGAACCACAGGGCAAGGAAAGCTGTGGGGCACAGCTAGTGACAAAATGTGTGTCAGTCGTGGCAGACAAGACAGTAGCAGTAATTTGGGAATAAGAGGACATAATACTGGGAATGCGTACTGAAGGGTACTATGTCTAATTCATCAGGTAATTGATAACCATTGAAGGATTTTGAATAAGAAGATGAAAAAGACAGTGGCGGCTTCATTGGGTTAATTCTACCAAATATTTACAAAGTGTTAATATCAATTTTTCATGAATTCCTCCAAAAATTAAAAGGGAGCACTTTCCAACATATTCTATGAAGCCAGTGTTACCCAGATACCAAAACAAGATCAAGATATCACAGTAAAGAACATTATAGAGCAATATCTTTTAATAATGTATGTATAAAATCTTCAACACAGGTTTAGCAAACCAAGTCCAGCATCAAATAAAAGGATTGCACTCCATGAACAAGTGGGATCAATCCAGGAAATGCAAGTGGGTTTGACATTTTAAAAGTAATGGTGGCTGGGGCTTTAGCTCAATGGTTAGAGTGCTTGCCTAGCAAGCACAAGGCCCTAAATTCTATCGACAGCACCCAAAAAGACCCAGAAGAAACAGTACCCTACCAATAGACTGAAAACATAACCACATAATCATCTCAATAGATGCAGAAAACACATTGGGAAAAAAAGAAAAAAACCACCTCTTTCATGATAAAATTTTTTTTTCAACAAACAAGGAAGAGTAAAGAATTTTGAGACTTCCAGAAAGATAACACAGCAGTGAGCACCAACAAGTTGACCTTTCCGAGATTCAGAATCCAGACACCGGAAGACAGCAACCTGGGGAAGAGAAGGAGGGAAGTGGATCTCCGGAAGTTAGGAGGGATCTGAGGCAAAATCGGCGCCCACAGAAAAAGTAGAGACAGACCTCAACACAGAAAAGGAAGAAGGAATGTGCACCTTCTCCCTGGCTCCTAGCTCATGGTAAGAGTGCGGAGGATCGCATCTGCAGAGACACAGTGAAAGCAGGTGACCCCACAGGCCTCCAGGGGAAACACGCCACTGGAAGAGAGCGGTGGGTGCTATGTACTCTAACACCTGATGAGTGACTCCAGTCCAAGAGACTGCAGTGTGCCCTGGAGACAATTAAATTATGATTATTTGTGGATTACATGATACTTTACATAGATGACCCCCAAAACTCCACCAAAAGACCCTAGAATTAATAATCAAAATCAGCAGCATGGCAATATACAAAGTCAACACTCAAAAATCAATAGTATTCCTGTGCACATATAAAAAACTCAGCGAGGAACCGGAGATTTAGCTCAGTGATTAGAGTACTTGCCTAGCAAGCACAAGGCCCTGAGTTCGATCCCCAGCACCAAAAAAACAAAAAACAAAAAACCATACACACACACAAAACAAAATTCAGTGAGAGAGAAATTAGGGAAACAATAACTTTTATAATAGCATCAAGAAAAATGAAATACTTAGGAATCACTTTAACAAAAGAAGCGAAACCCTATGCATTGAAAACTACAGTACTCTAAAAAAGAGATTGAAGAGGATATCAGAAAATGGAAAGATATCCCCTGTTCTTGGTTAGGCAGAGCCAATATAGTGAAAACGGCCATACTTCCAAAACCGTTATACAGATTTAGTGCAATCCCAATCAAAATATCAATAGTACACTTCACAGAGCTAGACAAAACAATCCTAAAATTTATATGGAACTAGAAGAGACTTAGAATAGCAAAAGCAGTTCTGGGCACCAAGGGCAAGGCAGAGGGCATCACAATCCCTGATTTGAAGTCTTAACCACAAAGCTACCATGATAAAAAATAGCATGGTACTGGCAAAAAAAAAAAAAAAAAAAAAAACAGATCCAAGGATCAATGGAACAAAATAGAAGGTTCAGAAACAATTCTAAGCAGACAAAGGGGCCCAACACCTTCATTGGAAGATAGCACAGGAAATATTACAAAGAATCAACAACTGGGATCACATCAAATTAAAAAACTTTTGCAGGGAAGGAAACTATCAACAGATAAGAGACAACCCACAAGATGGGAAAAAAATTTTACCAGTCACACCTCAGACAAAAGACCAACATCTAAAATACATAAAGAACTCAAAAAATTCAGACTCCCCCCAGTTAATTAATTCATTAATTTACTCTTGTTTTTCTGAGACGGTCTCGCTGTGCAGTTCAGGCTGGCCTTGAATATGTAGGCCGGGTTGGGCCTGAACTCAAGGTTATCCTCCCACCTCAGACTTCCAGGTGCTGCGGTTACAGGCATGTGCCACCACGCCCAGCAGACCCCCTAAATTTAAAGACCCAATCCAAAACTTGGCAGCTGAAATGAATAGACATTTCTCAGAGGAAGAAGTACAAGCAGCAAATAAATATATGGAAAAATACTCAGCATTACTGGTAATTCAAGAAATGCAAATTAAAACAACACTGAGATTCCATCTCACTCCAGAAAGACTGGCTATCATCAAGAAATCAGCAAACTCTGGCAAGGCTGTGGGGGAAAAGAAACGCTTTTCTATCGTTGGTGGAAGTGTAAACTAGTATAACCACTGTGGAAATCAGTATAGAGATTCCTCAAAAAACTAAAACTAGAGGTTCCATTTGACCCAGATGTTTCCTTCCTAGGTATCTTCCTAAAAAAGTTAAAAGCATCATACCACAGTGACATATACATACCCATGCTTATAGCAGCATAATTTGTAATAGCTAAATCTTAGAAAGAGCCCATATGCCCATCAACAGATGAATGGATAAAGAAAATGTGGGGAGTTGAGGATTTAGCTCAGTGGTAGAGCACTTGCCTTGCAAACACAAGGCCCTGAGTTCCATCCCCAGCAACCCCCACCAAAAGTGGTATTTATACACAATGTAGTACTCCTATGCCATAAAGAAGGACAAACTTGAGGCATTTGTAGGAAAATGGATGCACCTTGAGATTATAATCTTAAGTGAAATAAATCAGACACACAAGTTTAAATATCACATTGTTTCTCTTGTGTGAGAAACCCAAAGGGTAATAAGGAGCATAATGCAGGACAGATATAGTGAAGTAGAAGAACATGTTCAAATTAGAAGGGGAACAAAGGAGGGGCAAGGAGAAGGGGAGAAAGGGAAAAGGGTAAGAGTAAAGAGAATAGAAGGAAAAAATGGAAACAAAGCTTTGTAAATGAGGGAAAGAAAGGTTGAATGAGAAAAAAAAGAAGTATCAAGGTATATTTTGTAGAGATACAAATTCCCTATGATGAGTGTGATCAATATTATGACAGATAGGTACTAATAAAAAAATAAAGTTTAAAGAAAAAGAATTTCCTGAACATGAAAAAACCATTTAGAGACATCCATAGCTATGTCATATTTAATAATGAAAGGCAAGGAATGGAGGATGTCAGGTTTCACGAGTTCTATTCAACATTATGTGGAGGTTCTAGCCCAGGCTACTAGGCAAGAAAAAGATATAAGAAAAAGAAAGAAAGAAAGAAAGAAAAAGACATAAGAGACATCCCAATTAGAAAGGAAAATGTAAGATTATCATCATCTGCAGATGACATAATCTTTCATGCTGAAAATTCAAAAGAATATACATATACACACAAACTATTGGAACTCATATATGAGTTTAGCAAGGTTGTAGCATAGAAGATCAATATGAAAAGTCATTTGTATTTTGGTACACTGTCAACAAGCAATCTAAATGTGATATTAAGAAAGCAATTCCACTTATAACATCAAAAAGATTAAGGTATTTTAAAAAAACTTTAACAAGGCAAGTGAAGAACCATTACCCTGAAAATTACAAAAATTATTGAATAAAGCTTAAAAAGATCTAAGTGGAGAGACAGCACATGTTCATGGATCAGAAAATGTTGAGATGGCAATGTACTCACCAAATTAATACACAGATTCCATCCAACACCTATCAGCATTACAGCTGGCTTTTTTATGGAAATTAACAAGCCGATCCTAAAATTCATATGGAAATTTAAAGGACACAGCATAGGCAAAACAATTCTTGAACATATTAGAGGATTCACATTTCCCATTTTAAAAACTTACCACAAAGCATCAAGTAATCAAGATAGTGTTGAACTGGCATAAACGTAGACATAGAGATCAATAAAGCAAAACTGAGAATGCACAAATGACTCTTCATATTTACTACTGGTGTTTTGGGTTTTTTTTTGGTGGGGGAGTGCTGGAGATTGAACTGGGCCTTGTGCTTGCTAGGCAAGCGCTCTACCACTTGAGTTAAATCCCCAGGTCCTTAAACTGTTTTTTGACAATGCTGTCAAAACAATCTAATAAAGACTAATCTTTTTACCAAATCATGCAGGGGCAACTAGATATCCACATGCAAAAGAGCAAAACTGGAACTCTAGCTCAAGCTATATATGAAAATTAAATAACAACGGATCAAAGAATTAAATGTGAGAAACAAAACCATAGGCTGAATGTGATGGTGCACACCTGTAATCCCAGTACTTGGGAGGCTGAAGCACAGGATTGTCATTAGTCTGAGGCCAGCCTGGGCACTCAAAGAAAGAAAGAAAGAAGAAAGAAAACTATAATCTCTTGAAGAAAGCATAGAAATAAATCTTTCTAATCATGAATTTGACAATGGTTTTTTAGTATGTGCTGCTGAAGTGAGCACAATGGTTTCTTAGATATGACACCAATAATGTAAGTAATAAAAAAAAGATGTTACACTTTCTTGGACTTATAAATTTTTTGTTCCTCAAAAGACACAATCAAGAACATAAAAACACAAACCGCAGAATGGGAGAAAATATTTGCAAATAATATATCTGATAAGAAATTTGTATCTAGAATATACAATATTCTACTCAATAGCAAAAAGACAAGTAACCCAATTTAAAATGGGTCAAAGATCTGAACAGATACATCTCCAAAGAAGACACGTAGGCCAATAAAGAGTGTTAGAGTGCTTGCCTAGCAAGTGTAAGGCCTTGAGTTTGATCCCCAGCATCCCCCCAAAAAAGTGTTGAGTAAAATGAGAAAAATTAGAACCCTCATACACAGCTGATGGAAATATAAAATAGTGCCATTTTGGAATGTACTGTGGCAATTCCTCAAAAATGTAAACACAGAATTACCACATGTCCTAGCAATTCTACTCCTGCTTATATACGGAAGAGAAATGAAAATACATGTACACAAAAACTTGTAAATGAATAGTCACTGGAGTCACATAATGGCCCAGAGGTGTAAATCATTCTCCAAATGCCCATCAACTAATGAGTGGGTAAACATGGGTATAATTATACAATGTAATATTACTCAGACATAACAACTAAAGAAATACTGTTACTACAATGGAAAAACCCTTGAAATATTATGCTAAGGGAAGAAGCCATTCATGGAAGACCACACAGTATATGATTCTGAGACGGGAGGTTAGGGCGTGGCACGGTGGCTAGGAAAGTAGTAGGTCTGATCTGTTAATTACCTAATCCCAGGACACATGCGCAGAGCAGTTCCCAAAGCCCTACACGTGCACTTCTTCCGAGAACTCGAGCAGGTTTTCCGTAGGTCGGCCTAGACCTGACGTCGCCCTGAGGAGTGCATGATACAAAAAGTTCACACTGAGTTGTTGCCACCGTGTTCCCTCTTGAGTGCTGGCCCACCCTCACACTGTGGGGTGAACATCTTTTCCTACTTTTACTTGGCCCGAACTCGCCTTGCAGAGCCTTTTGCTTTTCCTGCATTTAATAAAACTTTGCTACCGTTTGTGCTTGTCTTGACCGAATCTTTTTTTTTTTTTTTTTTTTAGACAAGGTCTCACTATGCAGTTCAGGCTGGCCTTGAACTCACTATGTAGCCCAGGTTGGACTTGAACACTCAGTGATGCTCCTGCCTCAGCCTCCTGAGTGCTGGGATTAAAGTCGTGCACCACCATGCCAGGCTTGACTTGGCCAGTTCTTTGCTCAGGACAGAAAGAACCTAGAAACCACCTCAAGGAGGAGACTCCAGCATCTCAAAACCTGGTAACGATTCCATTTATATAAAATGTTGAGAAGAGAGAACTCTATAGCGGTAGAAAGGATTTTAGTGCTTGCCCAGGGCTGGGTGGGGGGATGGCAGGGTTGGGAGGGGATAACTAAAAGTTACGGGTTTTTCGGGAGGGGAGGGATGGTGATAATGATCTGAAATTGACTGCGGTGATGATTGCACTGTTCTGTGAACATACTAAAAACCACTGAATTGTTAAACAAGCAAACAAACAATGCTATCTTTTAGGGAAGTCCCTCTTACTGGAGTGGGGAGAAACAGAAGACAAAACAACCGCCTTGGAGGTTATCACTCTTCTAGTCTCGACTCCGAAGATATCTCGCTCAGGTCTGTTCTTCCCGCATGCTCCATACCTATTAAACATATGTAGTTATTACACATGCTTGATAAGCTGATAAAATGCTACAGGATAAGGGTTGGGAAGAAGAAATCAAAAAAAAGGAGCTCCCAACTCCAGTGATCATTTTTATTATTTAAATAACTAAGGCTAGAAGGCCTATTTCTCAATTGTTTACTGAAAGGTCACAAATTTAAACTTAGCTGGGGATTTAGCTCAGTGATTAGAGTGCTTGCCTTGCAAGCACAAGGGCCTGAGTTCGATCCCCGGCACCACAAAAAACAAACAAAAAAACAAAAAAAACAAAAAACAAATTTAAACTTAGGTTCTGGACAAGAGTTACTCAGCCAAAATAGAGCATGAGACAAAATGATGATGGGTGTCTGTTTTTGGCTGGCATGTAAGGAGAGGCCATCAAACCTTTCCAACTCAATTCAATGAATCAATTTTAAAACTAAATGTAGAGTTAATCAAAAGTGTTATATAAATAAGAAAGTGACTGTTAGACAAGAAAATAACCCATAAAATTAAACTGGTGATGGAGAAAAAGAACAAAAAGAAAAGAATATTCTTCATTTAATAAGACAGCAAGCCTCTGAAATGGGTACTGTTTCTTCCATTCCCTTCAGGGAAGAAAAAAATTGGAATGAAAAAGAAAAAATAAATTATAAATTTATGTGTAAGAGTGAGACTATTGTACCTAAGGAATGTGAAATCGATCCTATCAATAGACTAAAAAGAACGATCCTGTGATCATTTTAATAGATTCAGGGAAAATATTTGAGTAGACTCAATATCCATTTATGATTCAAACTCCCAGCATAGTAGGCATACAGGAGAATTTCCTCAGCTTGATACAGAAATTTAAAAATGAAAGGATATGAATCAGATGCAAAAACCTTATAAGGATGCAGAGGAGAAAAGTAAATTTCTCCTAATCCAAAAATTAAAAAAAAAAAAAGGAGCCAAGTTCAGTACTCAGAATTGAAAGTCTTCATGAGATAGCTTGATCAAAACACCACCCTGGGCCTGAAGCATTGTCCTTGACCTGTTCCAGCCAGTGAGGATCTGATTCCTCGTATCCAGAGAATTTCTGCCTTTGTCCTAAGGAATAACTAGGAAGTTGAAAAGAAACAAACCCAAGATTTAGAGATTATTGTTATCTCACCAGAATGATGATTAAAATATCATGATTAAGAAGCAAGGACCCTTAGCCCCTTTGAGTGCTGATTATGAAGTGATTAGTAGGGATTACTGTGAGATTAACAGCCTTTGCAAGGAAAATAATTTGATTCATTCCAGGCATTAAGAGACGGAAATGGCAGATGGTTTCGTTACACCAAGAGAAACTAAAATGCACAGAGTAAAAGATAGTCAGATTTTTATTCTGTCTCATTTGAAAAGCAGGGAGGTCTTGATGGGCAAGGACATGTTTCAGGTGTATAGATTTATGTCATACCTTTTCAATGTGTCGAGAGTGCAAAAATTATATGATTAGTTCCTGCCTGGGAAGAATGGAGAGATCAAACAATGAAAACATTAAGACCAAGGTGCCCATTTTGTCCTTTATGTATTAATTAAAAGCCTTTTGATGAGAATTTATGATGTGAACCAACCTGCTTGGTTTACTATTTAGACAGGTGTGGAAGGAAATAGAGCAGTTAAATGTTCAAACCAGTACTTGCATATGCAGATGACATGTTAATGATTGTATCAACTGACGGGGCTATAAAAACCATCTTTTGAATGCTTGAAGCATATGTTTTAAAGCAGCTGGCTCTAAAAAAAAGTTTAAGTGCTGGTCTTTCCTTGATAGGACTACAAATAGGAGCAGGTGATATCTTGGAAGAGGCTGTTGTTTACAAATGAACCAGTTGGGAGTTTAAGAGGGTTTTGGAGAATCAAAACAATGAAAAATCAAACAGAAAATAGATGTAGCTGATAAGTTGATGTCTCTAGCAGATTTGGACTTTATTTTATTGTAGTAAATGTGTTGTTAATCAAAAAAGTTTCTCATTGCCTTGAGCCATATGGAAGTGATTTACCATGTTTTTCTTGCTGTCCATTTGCAAAGTTATGTTTGAGGGAGCTGGCAAAGTGCCTTTTAAAAAAACACTATCTTTACAAAGTTACCTTAATGAGCTGATTGACGACAAGATTCTTTGCATGGCAACCATGAGCAAAGTGGTTGTCTTAACTTGTAAGAAGAGTCTACATAAGAAAGAACTTGACAAAAAGAATTTTTTCTTAAATAATTCTATTATTTCAAGGAAACATGCATGCTGAATATTCAGGAAACATGCATGCTGAATACGCTGACTACTGAGATTAGCTACAGAAGGCCCTTTCTAGTCAGCGATGTCTTACTTTTCTCATTGCTGATACAAAATACCCAACACCCAAAGTTAAAGGAGGAGGAAGAAAGGTTTATTTAGCTCACTAGAGCTTTCAGTCCATTAGCTGGCTCCAGTGCAGAGCGGGATGGCTGGCAGGCATCACAGAGGAGAAAACAGTTCATGGCAGAAGGTAGCAAAGCAAGCAAGGGTGTCTTAGCAGCTTCTTTCTACCCCTTTTATATTCTATCCAGGCTGCCGGGATTAGGGTGGTGCCAAACCAATCAGTGGACTGATTCAGTAACCACACACCTTTAATCCCATCGTCACACTCCAGAGCCAGCCACTTCTGAAAAAGCCCCACCTATGACTACATGAAGCTTTGGGGGAACATCTAGACACAAGCCCTAACAGTGCAGTTTGTAAACACTGTTTTATAATCTTTTGAAAACCTTCAGTGTGATGAAGACACTTAGTGTATAGAACTGTTAGTTTGAGGCAAAGTGCTGTAGGGAAAAGAGCAGGAAGATAAGAGTCACAGACTGGGCTTCCTGGACCACAGTCACACTGGTTGTCACTAATTTTTTCTCTTCCTTGTTTTCTTTACCTGAAAAAAAAAATTAATAATAACAAATAATTATTAATGTCTACAAACACTTTACTGGCTGTCAAGCACAGTTTGAACACTTTACTCAGCTTATGTCATCTCCAATAATATTCTGTTAAGATATTGTTATCATCCCCATTTTACAGATAAGTAAACAGATGGGTCAGCCACAGAGTACTTTGTGCACAGTATGGAGAGTGGAGGAGAGAAGACAGGTATGGTGGCACACACTTGTAATCCCAGAACTCTGGGAAGCTGAAGCAGAAGGATCACAAATTTGAGCCCAGGCTGGGCAATTTAGCAAGTCTTATCTCAAAATACAAAAATAAATATAAAGGGCTGGGGATGTAGCTCAATGTGAAGGCCCTGGGTTCAATTTCCATTAGCACCCACACACAGAATAGGAAGGAAATGAAAAGCTTTCTTCTGTATTCCTGATTAGAAAAAAAAAAAAAGCTTAGCAAACTAGGAGTAGAAAGATATGTTCTTAATTTGAGAAAAAGAATCTATAAAGTATCTGGAATTTTTTTTTTTTTTTTTTTTTGATGCTGAGTGGTAAACCCAAGGCCTCGGGCCTGCTAAGCGTATACTCTACCACTGAGCTACACTCTTGCTGGTGAAATATTAAAAGGCCCCACCACTACCACCACCAAGAACCAGTCAAGGATATTCACTATCACTATTTTTATCAAGATTAAACTGCATGCAGGTCCTAGGCAACACTATAATACAAGAAAAAGAAATGAAAATTGTAAGAATGGCAAAAGAGGAAATAAGTACTGTCGTTGTTCACTGATGATATGATTGAATTCAGACACAGAAGCACTGCAGTACCAAGAGAGAAAGAATGATCTTTTCAAATGATGCTGGGTTAATTGATATTCATATGAAACAAGTGAAATTTGAACCTGTTTCTTACCATAAAAAAATCAATACCAGATGAAATTTAATTCTAAATATGAAACAATACTTCTAGGAATAAAATATGTAAGAATATTTTTATGAGTTTGATATATGCAGCACTTTCTTAAGACATAAAAGCACCAACCAGGGCCTTGGGTTGTAGCTCAGTGGTAAAATGTGTACTTAGCATTCATGAAACTCTGGGTTCGATCTCCAGCACCCCTACCCAAAAAAAGCATCAACTGTAAAGGTAAAGATCAATAAGCTGGACTACATTAAAATAAAAAACTATGTTCATCAACAGAAATTCAAATAATAAAAGGGAAGTTACCAAGTGGAAAAGAATTATAATACATATATGCAAAACAATCCTAAAAATCAGTAGAAAAATGTGAATAACCTAGTAGAAAAATGAGCAAAAGAATTAACTAGGAATTTCATAAAAAAGATTCCCAGGACTTGGGAATTTAGGTCAGTGGTAGAGCACTAGCCTAGCAAGCACAAGGCCCTGAGTTCGATCCCCAGCACACCTGCCCCCCAAAAAGGACACCCAGTCAGCAAAGCTATGACAAGTTACTCAACTTTATTAAAACCAAAGCAAAACCGCTGATCACCCACCAGGATAGCTAAAATTAGTAAGACGAGCAATACTAAATTTTGACAAGAATGTAAAGCAATTTGAACTTTCATATTCTGCTGGAGGAAGTGTAAATTTGTAGAACAACTTGGAAAAACTGTTTGAGAATATCTACTAAAGTTGAACAGAACCAAAACCTCCATTTTTTTTAATTAATATCCAAGAGAAGCATATACATTGTATACAGTGAAAGTCATGTACAAATATTCATTGCAGGACTATTTATAATAGCTCAGAATTTAAAACAATTCAAATGTCCATCAATATTTGATGTTTAGATATACTATGAATGAATAAATATATGGATTTTCTCATACAATGCGATACTATACAGCAACAAAAGTAGACTACATGCTGCTATATATAGCACTATGAATGTTTGTCAAAAATATTAATGTTGCGTGCTCGCTTCAGCAGCATATATACTAAAAATATTAATGTTGAATGAAAACCAGATTTGAAAGAATCTGTACTCTTTATTTCATTCTTATAAAGATAAAAAAGTCAGCAAACTATCATGAAAGAAGTCAGAATAGTAGTTTCTTTTGGAGTAGTGACTATAAGGGGGCACAAGGGGCCTCTCTATGGTGTTGATAATAACCTACTTCTTGGAACTGGGGATTTAGCTCAGTAGTTAGAGCATTTGCCTCACAAGCACAAGGCCCTGAGTTCAATCCCCAGCACTAAAAAAAAATAACCTATTTCTTGACCTGAGTATTAGTTAGGTGGATTTGTTCACTATATGAAAATTACTTAGATGAAGCAGTTATGATTTGTTTATCTTTCTGTATACCTCAATAAAACATTTACTTAAAAAGAAGTTCATCTGCCTGGCATGGTGCACCTGCCTGCAATCCTAGCACTCTGGGAGGCTGAGGCAGAAAGATTAAGTGTGAGCCTAGCCTGAGCAACTAACTTAGTGACTTCGCAAGATCCTGTCTCAAAATAAAAACAATAAATAGAAGTGAGGTAGAAATAGGGCGTGACTAAGGCTGGCTGGCAAAGGAACGTGACTTGGGGGGAGTGGCCTGGACCTGTCCTCAGCCTGAGGAGTGATTTTCGAGCACCAGCCCTCACATGAACTGTAGGGAGTTCTCGCAAGTTTCCAGGAGAACTCCATTTGATAAATAGAAGCAACACTGGAAACTCACCCTCTTCTTTTCTACAGAGCCACCAGGGAGGGGGCTCTCCTTTTTCTCTTCCATAGAAGACAGTGGCTACAGACCCACCACCACTGCTGTCATGCCTTTTTGTGGTAACCCCTACCGTGCCTTTTAGGCTTAGTGCACATTTTGCTGTTTCTGTCGTTATGCTCAAATTTCCTTTTCTTCTTTTCTCCATAATTTTAAATAAAACTTTAGAACTACTTTTTGTCCCCCTCATTCAACTGTTTGCTTGAGGAGGGGAAGAACCCAGGAATATCGGAACCCACCCGGTAACAGAAGGGCTCAGTGCAAAGAGCCTGAATTCAATCCCCAGTAACAACAACAACAACAACGTGGAAGGGGAATAAAATGTTCACTTCTATTTCCATAGGTGTGCATAAGTTTGTGGACAGGAAGAGTCAGAAGAATATGAATGTCCTGGCCTGGTTCTAGCAGTTCTAACTGATCCTTGCTGAAGTATGACTGTGTCTGGACTCATAATAAGTACTGTAATGGAAAGAAAGATACTTTAGGTTTGAATTTTTCTTTTAATTAACAATTTAAAGTCAGAAATTAATTTTTCTACTATTGTAACTGGCAACACAAAATGGAATTTTTTTTTTTTTTTTTGAGTCAGCATCTTGCTGTGTAGTTCAGGTTGTCTTTGATTCACTATGTAGTGCAGGCTGCCCTTGAACTCACAGTGATCCTCCTGCCTTAGCCTTCCAAGTGCTGGGATTACAGGCTTGCACCACTATGTTGAGCCACAAAGTGGAACTTTTTTGGGGGCGGGGGGTGTGCTGGGGATCAAACTCAAGAGCCTTGCGCTTGCTAGGCAAGCTACTCTACCCACTGAGCTAAATCCTCAACCCAAAATGGAACTTTATTTATTTATTTGGTGCCAGGGATTGAACTCAGGTACTTGAAGTGAGATTTTTTTCCTTTATAAACAAGGGTTTCTCCAAACTTCCTCAAGCCTAAGGCATAAACTGCCACCCCCACCTCTCCTCAGCCCAGATGAATGGACAGAATATGCAGATGGAAGTCAAGTCCAATTTCATTTCCTTAAGAAAGGTAGGTGAGGTCTAGATCCAAAAAGGGAGGAAACTAACCTGGATGCGTCTATTGTCTCTTTGTAGTATCCCCACTTGCCACCCCTTCCTAGTTCTAAAAGCCCCAGTACACCTGTGCCTGGTGAGATGGTGATTTGAGGTTTGTGGGCCCCTCCATATCCTTGGAACAAACTTTGAACAAATCCTTTTTCCTTTTTACCAAAATAAATGGCCTCCTTTGATTTGGTCAGTGATGAGCAAATTAACCTGAGTATATGAACCTAAGTGGCCTGTGCAGCTATGATAAACAGTAGTGTTTACTGTTGATATTACTCAGATGTATCAGCTGTTACTATGATTTCTCATCCTGTATATTGTGTGTAATTATCACTCTTTAAATTTATTCGCAGATAGGCATGCTCATCTCCAAATTTCCAATGCTCCCCCAAGTCTCCTGTATTCATTAAACTTTATATATATGTAGTATATATATTACATAATGTCGCTTTTGGTTTCCTTTTAGCCAACAGTTCTCATTGGTAAGTAGCAGGGTTCATTCTCAAATGGTATAAATTCTCCAGACACCATTTCTTTTGTTTTTAAAAACAAAAGAACTAAATTCTCTCTCTCTTTTGTTACTGAGAGAAAGAAAGGCTTAGAGTAGCATTCCAAACCTACCCTGTTGTTGAAACTTAAATGGTGGAAAGAAAGTGCTGGTTAATCTTTATTTTAATCAGAGCCCTTTTGGTGAAATCCAAAGTCTTTATTCTTTCAATAATCAAGGCATAGACAGAAGAGCCATAATGAAGAGCAATGGTCAGCTGGTTTATCTGGAACCCTTGGTCTTGCATTCTCTCAGCTAAAACTTCTGAATCCTTAGAAAGCTAATTTGAAAACAAGCTCATTTTTGTACTGCAGAAAGTATATATATTTTTTAAATGGTTAGTATATTTCTACTTTTTAAAAAAGAATTTTCTATACCCAGGGTTTTAGAGAATCATAGGCTGAATTGCCTTTAAAGTACCTCAAATCTGGTAAACAACCCAGTTTTTCATATAAGCACAAATAGCTAGAAGCAAAATTCTTTCAGTCCATGGATTGGAATTTATCCAGGAAGAAATCAAAGGTTTTTGACTTTCAAAATATGCCAGTGACCTGAGGCAAAAAAAGTTGACAGCCTGTTTTCTTCATACTAGAACCCATGACACACCCAGCCACCTTTTTTTCTCTTCAATGCTGAGGATTAAACTCGTGGCCTCACAGGCTAGGCAAGTGCTCTACCACCGAGCCCCTCATCTGCACAACTTTCTACCCTCCCAACCCATCACTGTCCAGTCTTATGTTACTCAGAAGAGAACAAGGTGAAGCTCAAGTTTTTTGAGGTAGACACTCACCTTATCAGGCACTAATGTGTGATGTCAACCTCTCTAAGACATAAAAACACAAACCATTCTATTTTAGGCCATATAGAATAGCCTAAAGTCCCATTCTCCACTGTGTGTCATCCAGGTGATACAAAGATTATTATTGCTTAGGAGGCCATCATCCAAGAAGGAACAAACCAAAAAGGAAGGATATCACCACATGCCCTCTGGCAGAGTGTTTGTTCTGAAGACCAGAGAGGCCTTAGAAATAGTACATTTCAAACTGGACTCACCCAACATCCTAAAATCAGTGACATCAAAACCGTAAGCATTTCTTTGCCTTCTTAGACCACAATTTGTGCAAATGTTAATGTATTGATATATATGTTAAATATGGCATAGACATTGTAAAAATTCAGGTTACAGTATATACCGAATTTGGAGAGGAGAGATGAATTCACCATAGTAAGCTATGAAAACAAGGGTTGGAAATCATTCTTGAGTCTGCACCTGCTCTAGTATAGGTGTAACCAGTTCCTATATAGGGGATTATTTTATCATTTTCATACCCTGCTTTAAAGCTTAAAAAACGGCATGTGAGCTCACTGTGTTTCAACTGCCATGTTTCACTGATTTTAAAATGTATGTTTTCCTCATTTTTAATCATCTCTAAGATTAGAATATATTTTACTATTAGTGGCATCTTACAATTTTTATTGTCCGCATTTTGAATAGTAGTACATAAAGTAATAATGCATCTTACATTATAGTCCTGCCTTATAGTCAATCAAATATGGTAGATTTAAATGAAACTATTCCTTCTAATGCCAAATAATTCTTCCAGGAACCATTATTTAAATATTTCCCTTGACATAAATGTTACAAATTAAAAGAGATTTAAAGATAAACCCGACAAATTCACTGTGGATCTTTCCTGGATCCAGATTAGAACAAATGAACTGAAAAAAGATATTTTTGGAGCAAAGCAGAAAAATTGAACCCTAACTGGATATTAGATGATACTGAGAAATTACATTACTGTTAACTTTTTAAAATTGTGACAATGGTATTGGGATTTAGGAGAAAAGGTCTTTATCTTTTAAAGATATATAGTGAAATATTTATGGATGAAATCATATATTTGGGATATACATTTTCTCTTTCTTTCTTTCTTTCTTTCCTCCTTCCTTCCTTCCTTCCTTCCTTTTCTTTCTTTCTTTCTTTCTTTCTTTCTTTCTTTCTTTCTTTCTTTCTTTCTTTCTTTTTCTTTCTTTCTTCCTTCCTTCCTTCCTTCCTTCCTTCCTTCCTTCCTTCCTTCCTTTCTTTCTTTCTTTCTTTCTTTCTTTCTTTCTTTCTTTCTTTCTTTCTTTCTTTCTTTCTTTTTCAGTACTAGGGATTGAACTCAGGGCTGTCATGCTGAGCTATATCCCGAGCCCTTTTACTTTTTATTTTAAAACAGGGTCTTGCTAAATTGCCCAGATTGGTCCCCAACTTGCAATCCTGCTTCTGCCTCCCAGAGTGCTAAGAGTACAGGTATGTACTCTTACCCCCGCCCTGGCTGGGATTTGCTTTAAATAATTCACGTGGGGTTGGAGATTTAGCTCAGTGGTACAGCACTTCTCTAACAAGCTCAAGGCTCTGAGTTCAATCCCCAGCACATCCCCCCCAAAAACGGTTAAAAAATAAAATAATTCAAGGAAGGAATGTGTGAGGCAGCAGAGCATAGCGATAAAAAAGATTGGCCATATGTCAATAATTATTAAAGTGGGGTGGTTGATTCATTATATTTGGCTCCTGTGTATGTTTACAATTTTCCACAATGGAAAGGAATAGTTTAGCATTCAATGCGAGTCCATAAAGATATTCTCTATACCCATTAAATCATTTTAACATGGATTGTTTTCATTGATCCTTCAAATCTATACATAAATTAATTTCCTCATCAAAATGTATTTACATTTTACATAACATTGATCTAATTGAATGCCTGTATTCACACATACTTGGAAGTGCTATATTTGCCATCTTAAAATCCTACTGCAAAAAAATAAAATAAAATAAGATCCTACTGCATACAGCTCTTTCTCTAGAAAGAATTAGAAGAGGGATGCTAATGAGACAGGGCAGTGCAGCAGGCGGAGACAGCCAGGTAAAGTCAGGCACCGGCTGGGCTCTCCTTCTGCCTCCTCACTAAGAAGCTTTGTGACCTGGAGCCAAATGATCGAGTCCTCTTGTCACTGACCACACAGGTCCTTGTCACTTGCCCACTCATTCCAAAAACAAAAAACAAAAACAAAAACCCTAGAGACTTGGAGAAAGGGAAAAATTTTGGGTTAAAGCTAGCTCCCTAAATAAAGAGCAAAATAAAAGCTGGATAACAGGAAACCAGGAAGTAGATCTTTCTAAAAGGGGAAGGGATTAAGAGATGGCGGAAGAAGAGGGAAAGGGAATGAAAAAGGAATTAAGATGTATTATGTACACGTACCAGTTCCCCACAAGGAATGTAAACATGTACTACAAACATGTACTAATAAAAATAAAGCTGACTGTAAGGAGATGGCTTCACATTGCCACAGATCTTCATCTCACTGTGGCAGGTATGCAAGGGCTGAGTGGGAGGGAATACAGTGAAACAGACAACTACAAGCTTGTGTTGGCCCTTCTGGCCTTCTTCTTCTTCACTTCCCTGTGGGAACAGAACTGGATCAGACGTCCTGGGGCCAGCATCTGCATATTCTGTCCTTTGTCTGACTTGTGGAGAGGAGGGCGGTGCTACACACTCAGCCTGAGGGAGTTTGGAGTAGCAGCTTGTCTCTAAAAGAAAACATTTTAAATTTGAAAGCTCCATTTTCTTTTTTGTTTGTTTTGTTTTGTTTGTTTGTTTGTTTTGGTGCTGGGGCTCAAACTCAGGGCCTTGTGCTTGCTGGGCAAGCGCTCTACCGCAAAGCTAAATCCCCAGCCCTGAAAACTCCATTTGACCTTGCCAGTTACACTCTGGCCTTTAATTTCATCTCTCATTGAGTTACTATAATATTAGCTGCTCTATCTGCTACATAGGGCATTTGGTGATTCAAATAAATAATCCATGTAAAATAATTTTATTTAAAAATTCTCTTTGTCACAAGGTTTCATTAAATGCACTACCAGATTAGAACATGAGACACTGTCAATATAGCAATTGTGAGGAAAAGAAAGAACTGTCATCTATGTGATACCCAATGAGGAATACCCCTTCCCAGTTCACCTGAGGTTCTCAGTGAGTTCTCAGTGTCTGAAGGGGGAGGGAGTTCAGTCCCATCACGGCAGCCCTTGGAGGTCAGCCTTCACCACTTGTGGAGCTAAGCACTGGGCATCGGGTTGTGCTGTTCTAAGGGGCTGACCTTTGAGAAGGTGGGCTCAGCAGGAAGTGATGGGGTGCATATGACCCTGCCTGGGACATCAAAAGACAAGGTCAGAACCTGTATCTGCTGCAGGCCAGAGAAGCTCCACTGTCCTTGGGTCCATGTGTGTGCTGGTGTAGATCCAAAGAGTTTTAAAAGTTGGCAACTACCTGAAATATATGTCCTCAAAGACTCTTTCCTTTCTTCCGTGTTTTTTTCATCCACTTTTGGAATGCATTCAGTGTGTTCTTGGCAGGAAAGCCTCCCTGGTGTGTCTTTGGGAAAAATGTCCAAGGAACTAAAACTCTGAAAGAGTTTCAGCTCTACACATGTCAAAAGTAAGGCAGTCAGAACATACATTATAATCTTTTTAATAAAATACCAAATCATAAATATAACACTAACAAATTAAATGTGACAGAATAGTAACTAAATCATATATCAAATGCAGGTAAAATTTATTCTAGGAATGCAAGGATAGTTTGATATTGGTAATTATAGTAATATAATTCAGCATCTGTATGACCAAAGAGAGAGACTATATAGTTATCTTGACTGATGAGAAAAAATATTGATGAATTTTGCCATTTTTCTCCTAAACTAGCATTATATGGAATCTTTAATATTATGATAAAAATTATCTTAAACCAAAAGGTAACCTTATTTTTAATAATAGAATTCATAAAAATGATCCATTCACAAAAATGTCCATGGTCCCTGAGATTCCTAAAAGTGTAGAAAAAATTTTGCGGGTATGTGCATTTTTCTAGAATTAGTTTCTATCATATTCTCAAAGAGATAAAGCATACCAAAAATGCTCTAGAGGGTTTTCATTAATATCAGTAACAAGAAAAGGATGCTTGCTATTCTCATTATTATTAAGAATACTCTAGAATTCATGGCTAAATGTCATCTGACAAGAAACAGAACAAGAGGCTCAACTGTGGGAAATGAAAAAGATTAAATATTGAGGATAATAAGATTGTAATAATTTCTTTCAATTGCAAAGCATGGAAGCATCCTCAAGTGATGTTAGTTTAATTAATTTATTATAAAGATACACAGGAAGTCAAAAGGAGAAGAATCAGCCACATTGAATGGCATGTTGGTCAGGACAAAGGACTAGGTCTAATCATCTGATGGTAAATCTTCTTCTTTATTCCTGAGCTCTACTATGAAGGTGATTAGTCTCTTATTTCTACTCTAATTAACTACTAAACATAATCTGTATGTCTCTTCCTTTTAAATAGACTAACTTTTCCCAAGTTCCTGCTCACTTGGTCAAACTAAGAGTCTATAAATCTTGACCCTCGGCCAAGCCTCCCAACAGTCAGAAGGAAATGTGAAGGAGAAACCCTCATCCCTGCTGTTCAGGAATGTGCATGATATTGTGTTCATGGTACACAGTAGATGAAACTGATTTCTGGAAAGTTCTGTAATATCAAAAACCGCTATCTATAAGTCAGTTCCATGGACACTCATTCTCCTCAATTCTTCATTGGGAAAAACCAGCCATCCTTGGATCTGGTCTAGGGAGTGACAGCAATTCCACTGAATGAAACCAAACTTGGGATATGAGCAGTTTCTCATGTAATTTACTTGGCTTTGAGGCACACACAAACTGACCCTGCCCCTCAAGTAATAACCAATATAATGATAATAAAAGCTATTTATATTATTGAGAATGGAATAGCACTATGGTTAAGATCACAATCTCTGGGGTCAGACTGGCTTTGAACCCCAGCTTCATCACATATTAGCTTTATAATATTGGGCAAGCTACACAATTTCTCTTTACCTCAGTTTTCTTATTTATAAAATGAAAATCATAGAGTTGTTATTTATAAAGCACTTAGATTGCCTAGTTAATGTCATATAAATTATTAAACAGTTTATGTTTATTGAGCACTATGTGCCTGATACTGTGTTAAGTATTTTATATGCACCTTTTTCCATTTGAACCCCATAAAAGCACTATGACTCTAATAATATAACAGAATGCTTGAAAGGGACTCTTTCAGCTGACAACGAGACAACATTAGCTAGAATTCACACATTCCAAAGTGAGATGTTAACTGACTTTGGCAGGACTTGCAAAGGAGGGGGACAATTTTGACCCTCAAGTTGAAGAGGTGGGGAAGCAGCGTGTATTTATAATTGGGCATGGGAAATGGAAAGCGAAGAGGATTTCCCTGACCCCAAACCCAGAGAGAAGCATCAAGGTGATACTTGAAGAGCTTGCCCCATGTCTCCTGGAGTTTCTAATCTGAAGGGTCTAGTATCTGACGTATGCCTCCTAATTCTGAAAAATCTAAGGGATTGGGATTTGCAAACTGTGGGTAGAACAAAGGGAGCTGCCTCAGGAGAGTAGGCTAACCACTAGGATGGCAGGCAGAGGTATCTGATGCTCTTGGACAAGAGGGCCGTGGGAGATGGGGCAGTCTGAGAGCCCTTTTAAAAGAGAACTGAAGCCAGGCATGTGGGACTTTAAGCAGAAACTGGGGGCAGAAGTCTGGCCCATGCCCATGTCAGGATGCTGCTGGTAAGTTCCCAAGTGGGCGGTCTCCAAGGCTCCAACTGAAACATCCCATCATGGAGTGGTTTTGGACATCAGCTCCAGAGGATTCCAGCGCCGGCGCTGGTCACGAACTATCACAGTCAGCTGCCCTGGTGGGGTGGGGGTGAGGAAGTAGAGTGCAAGCCAGAAAGAGAAAGAAAGACGACCAGGGACCCCCCCACCCTGATTCCTTTGCTTTTCAATCAGGACTGACATCGGAGAAAGGGGAAACAAAGTTCAAGTTAAGAATCTTACACAGAACTGGACATTTCGGTTACTGAAGTGTGATGGTTTTGTGACTATGAGTGACAGAGAACTTTATCTGAGAATGATTGGAATAGGCCCAGGACTACCTCAGATTCCACCCCAGAGACAAGGGAAGGATAGCCCCACAGAGTAGGGGAAAGAAAGCCCATGAATACCTACTCTTCAAACAAATGGTTGTAGTAATGATGGTAATAATGGTATCACTCTTGACATGTATTGAGAATTTACTATGTGCCAGTACATGTTTAAAGTACAGTTGAGCCCTCTCTATCCTTGTCTGTGGATTGAGGGGAGGGGTTGCACCTATACTGAGCATGCACAGACTTATTGTCATTTTCCCCCAAAGAATACAGTATAACAACTATTTAGATAGCATTTACATTTTATTAGGTATTAAGTAATCTAGAGATGATTTAAAATATATAGAGGCTATATGGAGGATGTGTGGGGTTCTTTGCAGATGATATGTCATTTTATACAAGAAATTTGAGCATCCCTAGATTTTGAAGCTGGACCCTCAAGAAGTCCTGGAACCAACCCCCTGTAGATACCAAGAGAAACTATATACGTCTTTTAATACTCATAACAACCCTAGGAGATAAGCCTATGGGTTTTCTTCTTCTCTTCCTCTTTCTTCCTCCTTGAGACAGGAATCCTTTTGCCTCCAACTTCCAAGAAGCTGAAACTACAGGCATGTGCCACCATGCCTGGTTTTTAAAAGCTTATTTACAAAAAGAAAAAAAAAAACAAAACAAAACTGGAGTTTAGAAAGATCGAGTACCTGGCCTTGGTCTTCCAGCTGGTATGTGGAGGAACTAGAATCCCTTTCACACTGGGACACTCAAATATGAACCCAAGCTGATCACCTTGTTGTGAGTCAGGAGCTGCCTCACACAAACGTGGGGTGGTTGAAGGGGACGTGGACTTTCTCACAAGCCTCTAGGATCATCCTAATCATCCCTGGACTCCCTATGGGCTCCGCACTATATCCTGATCCATAAATTCTTGGGTCCAGTGCAAAGGGTTCCTGCATAGTCTCTTTAGGAAAGACTAGAAGGGAGAGTCGTGGTAAATGCTTGTAGTTTTTAGTAGCCCTCCTTAAAGGTATCTAGCCTCTTCTTCCTTTAAGAAAACCTCAGGTTTTAAAAATTAATTTAAGTCTGAGATTTGCCTGAGGGTGTAGTACGCCTTGCTCTGTAGAGCTGGAATTGGGTACAAGATCCTGTTTTTCAGGTCTAAGATTTTCTTCTGATACAATCAAACAATCTTTTGTGTTACCTGAAAATTTTGTTTCTGGGATGCTCATAATTGATAAGCCCCCGTACCCTGAGGTGTGTTCTCTCCCAAGCCCTAGTTGGCTTCAAGGTCGTGACAATCGCTGCCTGAATTCTCAGGTCAAAGGTCCTGTCATCCTCCTGATCAGGAAACTGATCTATTTAGTTCTTGAGGAGAGACATGCAATGATAAATAGGGGCAGACTGCATGCTAAGAGTTGAAGTAACGTTCAGAGTTTATAGGACAATGAAGACTAGCTAAATATTCAGTGGCTTGAACTTCAGGTTTCCAAAAATAGTTTTAATATCAAAGTTTTCCACTCTAAAATGGGTTCTAATGTAACACACTGTATCTTTGTTACTATCCCTGAAGCATTAGGAGTAAACTCATACTAAGAAAGACAGATCCTGAAAAACATATAATATTAATAAACAAAAAGCATATGTTAACATTATGAACAGTTTGATACTGGTGCACATTAAAAGATCACTGGAGAATTGAGACTTCAGAAATACTATTAAATATGAATATTTAGTATAAGACAAAAGCGATAGTTCTAATTTAGAAAGGAAAGTAGTGTTGGACACTTGGCTACCAATATGGAAAAAAATTAAACTTGGGTTTCTCCCTCATTCTTTATCCAAAAATAAAATCCAAGAACTGGACTTGGTGACATACACCTATAATCCTAAATACAGGTACTTGGGAAGCTGAGAGGCAGGAAGATCACTTAAGCTTTCAAATTTGAGCCTCGACAATATAGCAAGACCCCATCTCAAAAGAAAAAACAAAATTCAGATAGTTCAAAGATTTAAAGACAAAAAGTAAAATACTAGAAGATTTAAAAAGAAATAATGTCAAAGTAAAGGAAAAATTGCTAAGTATAGGATAAAAGCCACAAAGGAAAAAAAAACGAATACACAACCACATAAACATTTCTGCATGAGAAGTTACTATAAACAAAGTCAAAAAGCAAAGACAAACTCAGAAAAAAATTTTGCAATAGTAGAAAAAGGACTAATTTCCAAGAATCCCTAGAAAGGAAAAGAGAGGAACAAAGATAGAGACACAAGCAAAGAGGAAGAAAGGAGAGAGAGGAAGGAAGAGGAGGAGGAAAGGAAAGAGTAAAAAGATGTGGCAAGACATGAAACAGTTGTTCACAAAGACATGTACAAATGTGTGAACAGGAAAATATACTCATTTTTACTTTTTTTCCACTTGTTATTGAAGAAATGCAAATTTTAGAAGCAACAATAAAATCTTTTTAACTCATCAGAATAGCAGAGATGTGGGAAAACAATCACTCATGGTGTGAAAAAAATAAGTATAGTCACTACAGGGAAAATTTTTTTAATATTTTTCAAAGTTTAAATGCAAATCCTTTTGTCTTAGCAACTCTATATATAGAAATTTATGTAAAGAATCACAGCCCATAAGTAAGGATAATTATTACAGTATTTTTAGTCACAAAATACTAGAAACACCCACATATACATCAATAAGGATCAAATAAAATAAATCACAATACATTCATATAAATGAATTCTATATGCAACTATTTAAGGGGCTGAATTTCATCATTGTGGATTGACATAGAATTGTATCCACAGCATGTTAGCAAGTAAAAAAATGCAATCTGTAGGACAATGTGAAGAGTGTGCCATAATTTGAGATCATAAAAAAAGATAAAGGGTTGTTCCTACACATACATGGTTATATAGGTATGTATGTATAGTTTTTCAGAAAAAAAATTTAATAACCTTTTGAAAGTAGAAATGGCACTATCTAAAGAGAAGACAAAGCTCTCGAATCCTTTACATAGTGGAAATAGCATTCCTATGGTTTGGAAAGTGCTCAAAGGCCCTTGTGATCTCCAGTATGGAGTGCAATCAGAAAGTGATGGCACCTTTAAGAGGTGGGGCCTAGTGGAAGGAAGTTAAGTCATTGGGGGTGTGTCCTTAAAGCAAACACCTTGAGATTCTGGCCTCTTTTTTCTCTCTTTGCTTCCCAGCCACCAAGAAGGGCTCCCCACCTTCATGTTCTGCCTTGCTTCAGGCTCCAAAACAATGGAGCCAATCAGTTATGAACTGAAACCATGGGCCAAAATTAATCTTTTCTTCTTACAAGTTGATCATCTTGGGTATTTTGTCTCAGTGGCAGAAAGCTAACCCAAACATCAACCTGATCAAAAAATAACCTGGAGGTCCTTGACTGATCATTCCTTACCCTATTCTTAAACTAAAAATTTCATTAAAAA
>PVJO010023168.1:0-26581 GCA_004026905.1 Hystrix cristata | reverse complement strand
CTGGGGATCTTCCCAGAAGAATTAAAATCGTCATACCACAAGGACATATGCGCCACCATGTTCATAGCAACACAATTTGTAATAGCTAAGTCTTGGAACCAACCTAAATGCCCAACAACCAACGAATGGCTAAAGACAATGTGGTTTTTCTACACAATGGAGTACTACACTGCCATAAAAAAGGATAAACTAGAGTCATTCATATATAAATGGATGTTCTTTGAGAACATGCTTTTAAGTGAAATAAATCAGACACTCATGAGCACACATCGAATTGTTTCTCTGATATGAGAAACCATAACTATAAATAAGAACAAAGAGGTGTGATAGATATTATATAAAAGGAGGATGGTGTGCAGAGGAGAGGAGTACTAGAAAGAAAGAAGGGGAAAAGCAGAAAGGCAACAGGGGAAAGAGAGGGGAAAGGGAAAATATGGAAAATGATGAATGAACCTGCTGTAAATAGGGAGGGAGGGAGCAGAGGGGAGAGTGGGGGAGGGGGGGAGAACCAAGATGCATCATGTATAGGTACAGAATAAATGTAATGAATGTGACCATTGTATGTAGACTGTACCAATACATGTTCTTGGTTTAAAATAAAAATAAAATAAAATAAAATAAAAAATAAAGTATCATAAAGTGAAAATTTTAAAAGAGTAGATATAAAAGACTCCTTAGAAAGTAGGGCACTGGCAGACAAGACAGTACTGCCAATGGCCAGTGCTGGTTTGGGCTGGTGGATTTGAGTTTCTTCCTTGAGTTTCTTCCTATCCTGTAGCTACACTGTGACCCACCACAACCAGAGACACGGTCACATTTGTAGTGCTATATATGAGCCGTCTCTGCTCAGCACCACCTTGGATCTTCCTACTGCATCACTATAGCCAAAGTTTCAGACTGTGAATTGCCACAGTCACACCAACCCCCAAAACAATTTAAAAAACAAAACAAAACAACAAACAAATAAAAACCTAACCAATGAAGACACAAACAGGGTGAGTATGAAATCAAAATTTATGGATCCAACAAACTGCTGATAGCAGAGGTCATGTGTTTGGATCTCTAGGTCATTTGTAGCAGGTAAGAATCAGAGTGGCTCGTCAATCTTGTGGTTCAAAAATCCTTTTACTTTTCCACTTCCCAAATTTATATTGCCGTCAAATTTGCACTGACCCTGGAAATACAGCTTCATTTCTAAATGGGATTATTCATGAAAGTCTTAAAATAATGCAAGTCACATAGAAAATCATCAAAAAATGTTAGCTATTATCATTAGTATTGTTATCACTAACCAAGTGTCTTAGTTACTTTTCTCATTGCTGAGACAAAATACCTGACACCCAGAGTTAAAGGAGGAAAGGTTTATCTGGCTCAAAGTTTGTAGAGGCTGCAGTCCATAATTGGCAGGCTCCAGGGCAGAGCAGCATGGGAGACAGGCCTTGCAGAGGAGAAAGAGTCCATAGCAGGCAGAGGACAGCAGAAGCAAGCAAGCAAGGGGTCAACGAGTTTCTTTCTGCCTCTTATATTTTACCCACTCCGACCCTTAGTCCTAGTGCCCTTGTAGGGAGAGGGGTCCCCATAGATTGGGAAAAGACAGGGTAAAGGCCTCGTTAGATGTTATTAAAAATTAATAGACAATTTTGATCTCTATAGCCAGACTCTAAAAGCCAGACAGCTATAATCAAATAGTTAGAAACATAAAGGCAGCTAGATTCCAACAGTTAAATAGACTAAGACAAAGAGACTGGTTCCAGGAAGGCCCCGGGTAATCTGATTAACATAAAGAAAACAAACTCTCCCTTTGGTTTTTTTTTTTTTTTTTTTTTTTTTTTTTTGTGGTGCCGGGATCGAACTCAGGCCCTTGTGCTTACAAGGCAAGCACTCTAATCACTGAGCTAAATCCCCAGCCCCAAACTCTCCCTTTTGATTCTTAGGTCTACATAACCTGGTTCTACACCACCCACCCATAATTTCCAAATTCCGAAGGCCAACATAGAGAAGAAAACCTCAGTAAAAAGGGGCTACAATGAAGGGCCCACCCGAGTATTTTGCTTTCGAATGCTCCCTATTCGGTGGAGTAGCTGTCTCTCATCTCCCTTTCCCCCTTTTCCACTACTTTTAAACAAATTGTCTTCTAAATAAATTGTCTTCTCTTAAACTCAGTTTCTTTAATTCTTTACTGTGGCTGGGTTTACGATCACGAGGAAGTATATTTTCTAGCAGGGCAGCAGCAGCTCAGAGTCCACCTCTGGATGTAACACCCTTAATCCTAGTATCGCAGCCTCGATCCCAGCAGAACTATGGTAAACTGATCAGTGAGCTAATTTAGTAATCACACACTCTAGATCCAGCCATCTCTGAAAAGCCCCACTTATGACTGCATAAGGATTTAGGGGGACATCTAGACACAAACCACGACACCAAGTTTTCACCCTTGTTATCTGACAACCTATCTGGGCTAAAATCCAAATACTATGACATCATCAAACAGGAAATATCCATGCCAGCCCCTATATAAGACAATCTTTAAAAGGAGGGCTGGGGATTTAGCTCTGTGGTTAGAGTGCTTGCCTGGTAAGTGTTAGGCTGGCTTGTTTCCCACTCTTCCCCAGTGAGATCCTTCCCCCTCCTCATCTTCCCCATTCCATGTTGCCATACCCACCCCTCCCCCCCGCCCACGGGTCACAGGACCACATCACCTGAGGCCAGGGTCACAAGTCCACCTCAGCCCAGGCCAGTTTCCCTTCCCCTTCCCCAGAGTTCCTGCGAGTTCCTGCACGCGGGAAAACATGGTATATAAGGCCCCAGATCCAGCCATAAGGGGGCCATCTCCCAACCTGTGAGGATGGTCCGCCTGATTCCCCTCTGATAATAAGCCTCTCGGCCTGGGCAGCTGTTATCAGCCCCGGTGATTTGTCTGAGCGCCGAACGGAAAACCTAACAGTAAGCACAAGGCCCTAAGTTCAGTTCCATCTCCTAGGTTTTATTTTAATACCTGTTGCTTCATGTCCAGTCTTTACTA
Organism: Hystrix cristata; assembly: GCA_004026905.1. NCBI lineage: Eukaryota > Metazoa > Chordata > Mammalia > Rodentia > Hystricidae > Hystrix > Hystrix cristata. Next base: position 23,559 of record PVJO010023168.1, on the reverse strand, counting down.
CCAATCTAATTTCTCTGTGGCCAACACGGGCAAAAATTATAAATGGAAATACAAAAATCGCATGTTTCCATTAAATCATAAAAGAAAATGTACGGTTTCAATTGGCTTGGTAGTTCTCAGCTATGTTTAAGGATTCTATCATTCAGCAACATTTTCTTAGACTCTGTCTTCATAAAATCAGATGAATCAGAAACTGTATGCAAGGGGGAGGGAAAAAAAGGAAAGAAAATAACCTGAAGTGTGTACAAGTAGAGAGTCAACTCATTAGCAAGTAATATCCCGAAAAGACAGTTACCATATGGACTGCTGTTACTGCAAAACTTTTTGCTCCCATCAAGGGGAGGGGGTGCTGAAAAGCGCAGGGATGGCTGTTAGAATGAAACCTCAGCTTCCTGCTTCTCGCTGGAGCAAGTTTTTTCAGCTGGCTGACAGAGGCTGTTGCCTTTAAGGCTTTATTTTCTTTGTGAGCCTTTTTGAATGTTAATGTCTTTGTGACTCATTAACCTGGGGTAGTTGTTTTGCACCCTGAGCACCAAGACATCCCATCAGGATGAACTGGGGCAAGGCAGCCTCCAGAAACACACCTGGGTCTCTGGGCAGTCATCTGCAGGCAATTGGCTCCAGGTGTTTACCAGTGGGAACCCATTGAAAGTCAATGCAATTTAGAGCAATTTCTCTGGCAGTGGAAATTAACCTGCAGGAATCTGCGGCAACAGGTGTATTTTAGGGCAGTCATACCAGCATCCTACGCTGTGGAGACAGGACCTTGGCTACCAGGTGCAGTGCAGTAGGCTGGATAATTGGAGGAGGCAGAAAATCAGTGCAAAGAAGATGGCCAAATTGCAGGTCAGCATGGGTTGGTATAATTATTGGTTAACCCTCTCCTGTCTGTTAACCAGAAACTATTTGTATGCTTGAAGAACCAGGAAATCTTCCCTAAAGGGAAAAAATTATCACTCACCGCTCAAGTAGACTAATTTTTTGATAGCTGAGGTTTTTGGCAAATTGTTTTAATTTAGTGTTTGATACTTAGAATAGAGGATTGCCAGGGATCCACAGTTCTTCAGGAAAGAACAAGAAGTGAATTTTAGGAGTTTGGAAGCTTCTTGCCTCAGACACAAACATAATTTTACCTGATGTGTCTGGCTCTTTTTGCTTCTGTTGAAAAGACACATGGGAGAAATGTACAGACCCAAAGCAGGGAGTCTGTGCTGCACGCTTTCATTTTCTGGGCTCTGTCCTTCCACCCTGTTCTTCCTCCTTATGGTCTCTGTTTGTGTCACCTTGAAATAATTCCTTTTCTAAATTTGTTAATATCTGTTGTTCCTTTCACAGCACTTAGTTGACTTAAGTAATTTTGAAACTAAGCAAATCAAATATCCTGTATTAAATAAGTTTATAACCTCAGCAAAATTTTTCACTAAAATCTTAATATCAGTATAATATCCATGGTATACACTAATGAGATTTGTGCAATATAGACTTAGTTTTCTGACTGAAAGTGAATGAAATTGAAATGTTTATTATTGACAAAATAAAGTGCTGTCATAATTAATGATGATTTTGAAAGTATAAAGCCATAATTTGACATTTTCAAAGACTGAACAGAAATACATTGATAGTTTTAAATGAGAATTAAGGAAATGTTAGATAAATAAATTTAGGAGGATTATATTCTTTTTTGATCCAACATATAAAATTGAAATAACAAAAGGCAAAATATTTGAGATTAGAATAAATTGTAATTATAATCTCATAAAAATGGTTTGACATAAAATACTTAAAAGAGTAAACAGTAAAATTGAACCTGAGTATACTATTTACTATTTAGCTACCTAATTCTATTCATGTCAAGAGAAATCTATATAGAGAATTTTCTACTTGGAATTTTTCATGATTTTTGAGGATGAATTGAAAGGAAAAATCAGCTTTGCCAACTCAAAAGTTTTGTGCAGAAGAAGTCATTTCGACAGCATCCAAAATAAATATTTGATCGAAATGTAAGAATAAGAATGATATAAAAAAATGAGAAAACAGTCCACACATTTTGCTCTCACTCATCTAACTTCAAAACGACAGACATTGTGAGACAACTTCAAGAAAACAGCAGGGCCCAGTAGCTCCTCTGTAACTCCAGGACTCTGGGAGGCTGAAGTAGGAAGATCACAAGTTCCAGCCCAGTTTAGCACCTCGGTGAGAGCATGTTTCAAAATAAAAAACAAAACAGGTTGGCCTTGCCGCTCAGTGGTGGAGCACCCTTGAGTTCAGTCCTCAGTACAACACTGATAACAACAACAGCCCAAACGATGACTTGTAATTTTTAGTGTAAACTAAGGTTAAATGCGGCAGTTGAATTCTGTTGATTTAAATATTCTAGCCTGCTGGCAAGAACACCTCAGATGGGTGTTGTTGGGACGTTCTAGTGATCTAGTGCGTGTGCTGAAATATGAGAACACTCTTTTAGACTGCTAACCATTTTCGATCATTGACAGGGGAGAATTATTGAAAGACGCCCTAGCTATAAATCTGAGGCACAAAATGTCTTTTAAGAAAAAAATTCTAGAAGCATATTTCTGAATTCTTCTTGAATAAAAAAGGTTATTGACATTAGCAAATGTATATGTTGAAAGCGAATGTATTTCAGCGTCACAAATGTAAAGTGTACTGGTCACTACCTGACGATCTTAAAAATAACTGTGTTTGCATGGTAATATAGTACTTTGAAAATCTGACTATCAAAATTTTCAAAATTATAATCATACTTAATTTTTTAATAATTACAAATTAATTATTTTCTTCCCTAAGCTCTTTCCATATGGTAACACCCACTTTCAGTAGACTATTGTTTTTAATAACCAGCTATTCTCCCTTGGACCAAAAGACATGTTTGGTACACTTGAAGTGTGACATTACAGTTCCCTTAAAAAATCTAAAGCACCAAGTTATCTCTTGGTTCCATTCATTTTTGTACACCCCTTTATAATTCTGTCTTGCCTCTTTACTTGTTCCCTTCCTAACACGTTGTACAATTTAAAAGCATTTTAATCATTTGGTAAATGATTTTTTGTCTCTCTTATTTGACTGTAAACCTCATAAAATAGAGACACATTTGCTCTCTTAACTTTAAAATCTAGAACAGGGTTTAGTTTAAAGTTAAAGTTGGAGCTCAATATTTGTGGAATAAATGAATGCACACACTGATGCATTAAGATATTCCGTTGGAATGTGTTGGGTGTTTGGGGTTGGATCAAATGCCGAGTTACATGGTAAGTGCTCAAGAAATGCTCCTGTGTAATAGTTTCTAGTTTCTTAATATGTAAAAAATAGAGGTTGGTTTAGTTTTAAATATTAGAAGCTTCCCACATGCAGTTCTACAGGCATGCATCTGTGTATTATATAAATATTAATAATAGTATTTAATAGATGATTGCTCTAATTCTTATTCCCACTGCTGGATCTTTCATTATGTTGAAGATATACATGCCTCCATCCTCTCAAAAAAAGTTTTTGTTTATATCCTTTCTAAGCAAGTATATAACATATCCCAATAATATATCTAAGTACGGTATATTTATGAACCATCTCTTTCTCCATTAAATTATACGCTCCCTGAGGGCAAAGAAATTGCAATCTTACTTGTTTTCGAAGCCTCTGGTATCTGGAATATTGCCATACTGTATACATAGAAAAGGAGAATTCAAGTTGGTAGCTTCAAGAAACTCTGCCAGCTTTATTGTCTTTTCTGCTTTTAATCCCATTGTTGATGTGTGTGATGAACAAAGTGAATCAGACAGCAAAGACATCTGAGCCTGCGAGGAACTGGTATTCCGACAACTGAGAGAGACATGGAGACAGAGACTTCAGAATCCCCAGAAGTAAGAGGAGCCAGTGAATTCCAAGTAGATGAATTAAGTGAGCCTCTTTGGGCATCAGAGCGAAGTCTGGTTAATTCTGCCAGCATTGTCTTCCACAAATCTCTATAGCCAACTATAGTGTAAAACTAAAAGGTTGCCAAGCATAAGGAAAAGAGAACAAAGAGCGGTGTGCAATCTGAAGGCCCCCTCCGGTGTGTTTCCTTCACAGTTTGCTGCAGGGGGGTGGGGGGGAAGGTTTCTCACCCACACTCTGAAACTCTTTAGTGATAAAAGTTTACTCAGTATGATTTAGAGATGAAATGAAGGTCCTTGGATTCCCACTGTCATCGTTTGACTTCTTTGGGGCACATTAAAAAAAAAAAGTTTTGCTTGGTTAAATTTCTTCTTTTTTTTTTTTTCATTCAATAGATTGTTTTGAACCCCTATGAAAGAAGCATAGTCTAGTTCAATAGTGATTAGGTGCATGAGCTGCAGTGTCACACTGCATGAGTTCAAATCTCATCCCCACCCTCCTTCGTTGTGTGAATTTGAGCAATTTACTTTTTGTACTTCAGGGTCCTGACCTTGTAAATTGGGCTTAATAAAAGCCCTGCTGGGTAAGAAAGGGATTAAAAAATTAGATCATGAAAAGTATACAAAATAGTGTTTGGAAGGCAGTAAAAGATCAGTAAATGTCAGCTATCATTACGTGTTTGGGAGCAGCTCCCAGAGCGTGTGTCCTATGGTTTAAACTTGAGAGAAAAGCACAACGCAGCCCCTGGCCTGAGGTGCTGACTCACAGTGCAAAGCCAGAGAGCTTGGATGCAAATACTGACAATCACACCGTAGGGTCATAGTACTAGACACAGAGTCTCAAAGGAGCACCAGTTAGGGGCGCCACATTCCATTTATAAAGGTCAACCGTTGTTTTTTTCTAAGAAGAGCAGCCACTTGGCCCCTGAAGAATGCAGAGCTATAATCCTGGCAAGAGGGAGGGAAAGTAAATACTGAGGAGGGGCTGGCATCAGAGGAGACTCAGGGGTTTTGCAAATTGTTCTGCCATTAGGGAAGAGCCCTGATATTCTTTTGGTATGAATCCCTGTGCTGTAACTCTGCATCCTCATGATTCTTTGTTACCATCACGGAGATTTCTTAGATACCAGTAAGAAAAGTATAAACAATATTGGAGCAATGCATCTTTTAGAACAAAGAACCACTTAGGATTTAGACAAATCTGAGTTTGAACTGGGTTCCACGCCTATGAGTTTGAGGGCATTATCTAACCTCCCAGGGCTCCATCTTCCACTGACAAGATAATGTATATTCACACCTACCTCATGGATGTAGGAACCCAGGGGAGAAAGTGACACCCACTCTCAGCTCTGTAACCACTATCCTTGTTTTGTCTTTGTTGTAAAACTTGTTTATCAGTGCAACCCTTTCTCTCATATTGGTGATAACCACTTGAAAATATTGTTCCCAGACCTTTCATTCTATTTTAATCATAAAGGTTAGAATTTAATAGAAAATAACTTAAAATAGGATCTGAGAGGGGAGGAGAAGGAGGTAGAGGAAGAGAAATAAGAGGAGAAAGAAGAGAAGAAAGCACACGGGAAGAGAAAAGAGGTAAGAGGTGAAGACAGAAGTATTTTAAATCAACTCACTGCCTTCAGATGTTGCTTAAGTAATAGCACTTCTGACATTTCATCGTACTGTGATGATAATATCATAAAAAAAATTCAGCTTTGAGGGATTCCTCCATATCTACATTGACCTCAGTCAAGATAGACATTTTCTCCATTTTGATCACCATCTTCTCAGCAAACTTGAAAGCCAAGCTTCTGACAGAAAGAAACCCGGAGCTCTAACGAATACACATTTCCCATAAAAGGAAAAGACAACATAAATAGGGAGAAGCTGCAAAGCACACTGCGTTTAGCTTGGCTGCCCTGACCTATTGTCTAACACCTTAAAGCACAGAGTCTACTGAGCCCGGCCACATTTCTCTGGGAAACCAAGGCAGGGCATAACTCCCTGTGTTTCTTCAAGTACGGTATTACTTGCATAATAATGAAGTTAATTGCGGAAATAGAAGTGGTAGACAGCCCAGCTGTAATCTTCTGTCTTACTGAAGCCAGTTTTAGGAGTACTTCTCAGCAGCTTAGTCATTATATTTCATTTTCCCTCCAGTCCAGCCCATAATCAGTCTTCTGTGATCTGCCAGGAGACACTGTATCACAAGATTGCAAAGGAACTTGCCACGGTTCCTTCAGTCTTATCACTTCTTTTCCTGGAAGTGTGTGTGCATTCTCTGTGTTGTGTTTAGTTAAAAATAATTGTGGGATGAGCTACAGTGAAGAAAGTAGAAGGTGTGATTTGCAGGCACAGAACTCTTCCTAGAAGCATTGAAACTTGAGCATGAAGAATATACTCCCTGTATCAAGTATTTCTCTCTGTATCAGTTCAGTAAACAGGAAAGTGCAATCATATGACTTTCAGAAGTAATAACAAAGATAACAAGAACTGTATACTTTTTTTAAAAACAAGCAAAATCTCTGGCTTAACATCTTTCATTGGAATTTTCCCTCTTTAGCTCTATTGGGCGGTATTCTAAGTGTTCTTGGTGGTAGACAATTAACTCAAAGCACTTTGTGTTTGGATAAGGTCTGACCATAGTAGAAAACACAAGAAAGGGTGAAAAGTGTTACACACTCTTGAACCAGAAGAGTGAAATGCCACAGCAGTAGCAGCTCAGGCAACTCGTTCTTGTTAAGGGTCCCTGGATGCAACAGAATAATCAAACAAAGGATATTCCTTTTCTTTGTTAATTAACAATTTGAAGATAAATAATTTTCCTCTACCTCTAAGCAGGATCAAGCAAAACCTCCTGTGTCCTTTGACTTCCCAAAATTGCTGCATGAAGCATCACAGCCAGACATTTTTTAAACCTCCTTCTGATTTATTAACTTAAGATAAATGGCTTTGCTATCATAACCTGTCAGTGCCATGCAATGAAAAGGAAATCAGTGGTGGCAACTGTGAGTGAAGCGGCTCAGTGTAGCCGGCCTTAGACTCTGCGGCTAACCCTTCAATAACTCCGCTACCTCCCCCCACAGAAAGCACCCCACCAGCACGTTCCTCATTCATTAACTTCCTAAAGACATCTGGCTTTGCAGAATCGCCAATGCTGCTGAACGTGATGTATGAAATCCTGCCTGCCTCACGCACACAGTGCAAGGAAAAAAGAGAAGCTTGGTGGAAAAACAGCAATAAAGTGTGTGGAAACTTCTGCAGACTCACTGACAAACCTGACCCTTCACGAAGACTCCAGGGCTAGGAATTTCTATCTCTCCTTTTCAACTCTTTCAGTTTGCTCTTTCCCTTGTGTGTGACTTACTTCCTGAGGCAGTCAATGAGGCACAACTTATTAGCAATAATAAAAAAATAAACAAATTCTCCAATAGGACAATTATTTTACCTTTGATAACAAAAATTCCATGCCAAGCCTCATCCTCATGTGTCTATGAATTTGGAGCATATTTATACACAGTGACTAAATATACATGCTAGCCTCCTTTTGAATTAGGCAAGAAAAAATTCCAATGCCAAGATGGCACATTGACAAAAATAGTTTTTTGGGATTCTTATTCAGATGTGCAGATGAGCCTGTAAGCCCGTGGGCATCATGCAACATTTGTAATGACATTCTAGAACCCCAGTCTCAATAGTACATAGGTGGAGATTTTTTTCTCTTACTGTGGAATTTGCCCCCTTTTCTTGTCTTGTTCATGACTAGATCCCATGAAGGGTTATTTATGAAAGTGGACCATCAGACTGAACAGGAATTTATTTTTCCCTGTCATTTTCAGTCTCCAAGCCCCTCAGAGAAGGAATTTTGCTAGCGGTGTCCACTTACCCAAGGGAAAGGTACAGAGTGGCCATGTGCTCCCTTCTAAGGAAGCTGTCCCTGTGTTGGAGAAATAGCTGCCATTTATAGCCAACGCTTTCCTAGCCAGCAGCAGTGCATTTCATTGTCTGTATTTACTTCTGGCAACTTCCAACATCTGCCACCAAAATGACCCAGATAATGAACTCTGAGAAAACCAGCTCTGGCTTGTCTGACCTCTCTGAAGTCTATCAATAGGATGGACCTCACCTCAGTCTTACAGATGCTCCTTTTCACATACAAAAATGTTGGCCTGTGTAGCATTTGTTCTAAGGAAGCAAAAGCAATAGGAAAGACTAATTTTACCTACAGCATAAGTCTCCAGAGGTGTCTGCCTTTCTTTTCTCTTCTTTCTTCTTTTTCCTTCTGTTAGCATTTGGCGCTCAGACATACAGCCCAGGCTGACAGCAGCTACCCAGGCATGAAGCTTTATTGTTAGAAACAATTCTGATGGACCATTCTTGAAGGTAGAGAGATGGCCAGTTGACATTCAGATCCGGGGGCCTTATATACAGCTTTTCCCACACGCAGAGCTTGTTCTTTGCACGCGCGGGCTTTTTGTATGAGCGGGGTTTGTTTTCTTGGAACTTTGCACCAGTATGGAGGGCCGCTTTCCTGGAACTTTGTAACGGCCTAGAGGGCTGCTTTCTGGGAATTTTGTAGCGGCCTACAGGGCCGTTTTCCTAGCAACTGCGACTTGCTCGGGAGCAGGGAATGGGTCAGCCTAACACCTTCCTTCCTTCCTTCCTTTTCTTTCCTTCCTTCCTTCCTAGTACTAAGAATTGAACCCAGGGCCTTTGGACTGAGCTCCATCCTCAACCCTTTTTATTTTTTATAAAGACAGGGTCTGGCAAAGTCACAATTTGCCCACGCTGGACTCATACTTGTGATCTTCTTGCCTTAGACTCCCAGACTGCTGGCATCACAGGCTAGCACTACCATGCCTGAATTTTTACTAACGTTGGATGCAATGGACGTCCCCAAAGCCTAGAACATCCCTGCCTTGGCTCCCTTGCAAGATAATCTACACATGTAAATAAAAATCCCAACAAAATAATAGTGCAACTACGTTAGGATGCCTCCATCGGATGCCTCCCTGATGGGCCAGGCTAGTGAAGTAGAAGTTAGAAGCCCTGTCAGCAATAACTTGCTTTCTTTTTGGGTTTGTTTTTAGCAGTTGTGGAAGGAATGATAAATTACTTGACCAAGGTCCATAGTCCTCGTCTCTTTAACATGTGAAGTGTTAATGCAAACCAAATAAAGCAATGACTACGAAGATATTTTGAGGGCCATACAATGTTTTATAAATGGCAGGATGTTTATTTGAGAAAAATTAATTAATGCATTCCTCAAAATTAGGTTAACCTCAATACTGATTAGTATGCTAGACACAGTATAATGGTTTGCTCTGTTCACAGTGTGGCCTCTGGAGTTGGCTGGCCTAGATTCAAATTCTGACTCTTCTGCTTCAGCTGGGTGACCTTGAACAATTTTCTTAACCGCTCTGGGCGTCAGTCTTCCCAGCTGTAAAGTGGTGCTAATTCAAGTGCCTATCTCAAAGGGCAGCTGAAAGTGCTTACCAGTTGATATATTTAAATCACTTAATACATTTTCTGGCACAGAGGAAGTGCTTATTACATACTAGTTGTTATGATCATTGTCCTTTTCTGAGGTGGCATGCGAAGTTGGAGGGCATGTGATGAAGCTATTTGTAGTACAGCTTTCCTTGCACCTTGGGGTTTATCCTGGAACAGAGTAACTGCATGTATCTTCTGTTACTATCGTATTTATTATTAATAAGTGTCCCTACATGAGACACCCGGGGCTTAGACATGAATGTTGCCAGTTGGAATACAATCCCAGAATACCTTTTTCTAGTAGTAAATCTCTTCCTTTTAAAAACAAACTAGTTCAGGGCTGGGAATTTACCTCGGTGGTGAGAGTGCTTGACTCTCAAGCACAAGGCCTTGAGTTCGATCACCAGCAACAAAAACAAAAACAAACAAACTAGTTCAAATACAACCCTTCCATAACCTGTGTTCCCTGGTGGACTTCTGCAGTTCCGCAGGACTAACTTTTCAAAAATTTGGACATTTGCAATCTCTATCTCTTGACTTTGTGCTTTATAGTTAAAACAATATAGCTTCTTTCACAATAAAATCTTGATTATGTTCAGTAAATATTATCCCTGGATTATAACTACAGCATTTCTTTGAATAGTTATAATTACCTAATTAGGAATTGGTTAGAAATTCTCTTAGCCCAAGCTGAACTTAAACTGACCAAATCTATAAATGTCTTTTTGTCATTTTATTATTATTCAGCCCAGGAACAGGTTGGGAAATCTATCTGATACATATACTCTTTATACTCTTCTTGGTACATCCATTAGGTAGAAAACTAAACTGATTTTAAAACTCATGTGTTTGAAGACTATAGACAGCTCTAAGACATGTCCATGATTTGGCACCTAAAAATCAAGTAAAATAACATTTATATTCTTAAAACATTTTAATAGAAAAAGTTCTTAAATGTTAAAACAGTAGCTGTGATCAATGAGTTCTAAGTTATAGATCATTTTTATTTTTTTCTTATACTTGGCAATGGTTTCAAAATTTCCTTTAAGTGTTATGAATTGCCATTATTATACAGGAGAGAAAAAATACATGTATGACAAGAACAACTGAATACTTTTTTTTCTGGTTTGGCCTGAACAAGTAAGGAGAAAACATACAATGCTTAAATGCTCACATTTCTCATCCTACTGGCTGATTCCCACGGTAAATAATGAAAAATATTGGCAAAACCATTCTCTGACTTTTCTCTGACATTAATAACTTAGTTTGCTTGACTGAGATTTTCCCATTAACTAGGTACTCACTGAAACATGCTCTAAGGAAATGTGTCACGAAGGCAAAAACAAAACAAAACAAACAAAACAAAAAAACTCCAGAAAAAAAGGATTACGTAAAGATCAGGATTTTTAAAAGAAGGTTTCCAGGAGAAAATACCATTTAGAGTTCAGGGGTAGTTTTCTGGTATTAGTGAATGAAGAATAGAAAAGAAATTACAGAGGACATACAATGTTATAAAAGAGAACAAAGTTGGACACATGTAAAAATAACCAGAGATAGACCGAGCTTACCACAATCTTCCATGTTTTCCTCTTTTTATATTTCTTAGCCATTCATAATAATATCATGCATTGCTGAGACCCAAGACTCTTGACTCTCCAGGCCATAAGTCTTCCTTCCTCTCTCCATTTTTAGGGCTGTACAGGATCCACTCTGCCAGGTCTACCCTATGTCTGCTTTCGGATACACAGAGTCACCATACACCACAAGCTCTTAAACAGCAGAAAAAATTTTATCTTTTATGCTCTTTACTGTGTTCTGCCAGATGCCCTGGGTGTTGGAGTGTTTCAGGTAATAGAAAGTCTGAGCCACAATAGAGAGATTGTATACCTGGAAGTGAAAGTGTGATAACAGTGATTTGAGATGTGAAAGAAAGGGAAGGAAACCAGTGTCATCCCAATAGCCCCTCATTCATCTAACTGGCTGACCCACACTCTAATATTACGGTAGACGAAAAGAAGAATCTAAAACGGATAAGGCTGGTTCTGCTTTTGGTAAGGCAGAGGTAGCTCGCAGAAGACCATTCCTTTTGGGGATAACTGTACACTCTGAACATAAATAAAAAAATGAACTTCAGCCAAGGTGGTGTCTTTCAGAGGCAAGACGAAAGGAGCAGGATGCGGATTTCCTTTCACTACTGCTTCAGCCTGAGGGTGGTCTGCAAATGTGGCGTAGTGTAGCGGTGTGCCCAGGTTCCAACAGAAGTAGCATCTTTCTGCCCTGAAAAAGACAGAGCCTGGGGCAGCCACAGCTGCTGCCAAATGAGGAGGCCTCCTGAAAAGGACAGTATTTGGAGTAGAGAGTCCCAGTTCTGAGTGTAAAACTTGCTGAAGTCTCAAGACAGAACAGAAGACAGAAAGCCCAACAAAAAGAAACAACAAAGAAATGAACCAAAACTCAAGCTGCCTGCACCTCCGGCAAAAGACAGCAGAAAGTCTTCATTACAGGTTTCTTTTTCCATCTCTATGAGAGCTGGGGAGGATACTCCCTTCCACCCAAAGGCAAGGTGAGGCCCGAGACACACAGTGCCAGGGCTTAGGATGTGGCAGGCTGCCTCATGGGAAAAGCCACACCTCATCTCCCAGTGGGATGTCTGCTCGCATCACAGGTGTTCGCATCTGCTTTCTGTGTATATCTGGAGAAAGAAAAAATTGGAGAGAAAAGTCCAGCAGACAAAGAAAGGGGACAGTGTGAGGAGGCCTGTACTCTAGGGCCAGTAGGCAGTCCTGTGCCGTCTCACTAGATCCAGACACAGAGGGCTACTGCTGGGCAAGAGGCTGATGTGGCTACACTGAGAAGCGGGGCAGACATTGAAAAGAGGTCATGTTACAATGTATTTTATGACCTACAAGGAGCCAGAATTAAATGCCAGCCACACATCAAGTATCGTCAGCCAAGGGAGCTTTTAGAGCAGAGTGAATTAAGAGAAAAGGCTTTCTCCATCCTGGGCCAATTCTCCATCCCTGCCTCTAAAACTTCCACACAACCAAGGATCGAAGGGTTAAAAGAAGGCGAATCAAAGGAACGTGAGCAAAGCCCACGCCCCACTGCTGAGCAGAAGCAGGCCCCAGAGTCAGACCTGAGTCCCGAGGAGGTGAAAAGCTGCCGTGAGGACGAGCAGGAAGGTTCCAGCAGTTCAACTGCCCTACAAGCTACTCCGTGTAGCCTGACAATGAGCCGAATGCTACTGCTGCTTCCTCCCTTCGTCCTCCAAGGAAAAGCTGCCTTCCAACAGAAATGTCTCATAGGACAAAGCTTCCAAGGCACGCAGGTATGAGGCAGCTCACATTTCTCAGCATTCTCCTAAGTGCTTGGCGGCTAAGCCAGGAATGCTCGGGGCCTGAACCTCACACATATTTGCACGTATATGCCATTTGCGTGCTAGTCTTACAGGAAGGCAGAGTGACAAAAGACACCTCTCTTCCTGGAGCAGACGACTGCAGGGAACACACCTGCCCTGGCTCGAACGTGGCTCTTTCGCGGCAGAAGCCTGAAAAAAATACAGATTCAAGCATCTAAAACTTCTATCTGTGTTTTTACCTTAACTGAGTGACGTTTTCTATTTCCTTTCTAGCCACATTAAAATAAAGAAGATTCAAATGATAAATTGGACTATATTGTAATGAACTGGACTTTACTATTTTTAATAAAAAGCAGAAAATGACTAGAAAGTTATGGGTCCATCCAAGATGTTAAGATAAAGCAAACAAAGACCCAACATAGCACAAGGATTATTGAAGAGAGAAGCAAGTTAATGGATTTAATGTAGAACATCTTACATTTGACATCTCTGTAGGAGAAAAGAAGTGAACACCACAAAGACCTGGGTCCCTTCTGAAAATCCGGGGAGATGCTTACAGGTAAGAAATAGTACAAAAGAGATGTCTCTGGATGACCTCTGTTTTCCCCACTGGATTCATCTCTGAAGCGTCTGCTTCCTGGGCTTCAGAATGATATTCATAAGATTTTATACACCAAATGTTGGGTAAGCAAATCCCCACATACCTAGCCATAGGCAGCTAGGTAATGGAGCCTATGGCTCACTAATTTAGGAATGAGACAAGGGGATACATACAAACAAAGCAAACACCCTCAGGGATAATTCCAGATTAAAATGGTTTATGATTCAAACATTCACAAAGACCTCCACTCCCTGATTTAACAAATCACGTCAGCTACCTATTCTCTGCTTGGACTCTGCCAGGTAGGGAAGTGTACTCATGGCCCTGCCTTCAGAGACCTTGTGGAGAAGAGAGAGGAAAAGAATGAAGTTGAATAGGAGGCAATCCAGCTGCAAAGATGGGTCATAGGCAGCCTCAAAGGCTGCTCCAGGCCTGCCTGGAGGAGGCGCACATAACTGGTGATTATGAAATTACCATGGTGGTTTCAGGTTTCCAAGGAGAACTACTGGTCATGGAAATATAAATCTTGAAAATATAAATCCACTGGCCAGGAGCCAAAAATATCACATATATGAATTTTATTAGAATGCTTTTTATTTTGATATGTAGGTTGACAGTTACAGGAATTCAAGGGCAGGCCAGGGAAAAGACAATTACTGTAAATGCAAGAGAATGTTATAGATGTAAAGTTGAGCAGGGAGACCACCAGTGGAGGGAACAAGTAAGAGAGGGATTTGGAGACTGATGTCCAGCTGGGCTGACCCCACATAATTCTGTTCTACTCAGATCCATCCCAACTCCGCTTCCAACCCCAGACAAATAAATGCCATGGAAGATCCTTTCGCCCTGCATATCCCCAATATTATCTTGTTAAGTGGCTAGCATACTCCCAACAAAAGAACTTACTTAACCAGAGTAGCAGCATCTTAAATGCTGCAATTCTATCTTGTCCAAGAAATAGCTGCAATTAAAACGAATTATCTCTCTCCATTCACAGTTTAATTCAAGTAGCACATCTGATAGATTCTTGTAAAATGTTCACTTTTATTGGTTTTTTTTTTCTTATTTCAAAATTAATTCATGTTTATGGTATAGCACTTAGGAAATTCCTGTGCGGGATGAGGTCACACTTGTATAGTTCCCCACGGCATTTCCCATGCCCCACAGTGCGCCGACACAGAGGATGCTGGGAGTTGAATGCGGGGAGCTAAATCACCCAGGAACGCACACAGGATCTTAATACCTTGACTTTTTGTTACCGATTTTTACAGTCCTGTGCATAAGCATATACACACAAGTGTGTATGTAGGAGCTGGATGTTTACAGAGTTGTTTTATGAAACACAAAGTCACATAGCTATTTTAAGACATTCATGGGTGATGATGTATAAGGATGAGACTAAAGCATTGAGAACTGTGCTTTCATGCATCTTAATATTTGACCTTTCCATTGCTGCCCTGAGCTGGAATGAGTGACTGTTGCAAATCACTGCCTTAAATTTCCCCTTCTTCTTTGAAGTAACCTGCTTTCTTATTCTTACTTATGTATATAAATTGCGGGAAAACATTCTTTTATAAAATAAATAAGATTAAGGGCAGTTGCAGTAACATTTTACTATGTCTGCTGAATTTTTCCAACTGTGAAATGTACTGAAAGATCAAAATGCCACCTCCTCTGACCAGATTTTTCACGAAATGGTCTTTATAATTTTTCTGTAGATTGCATATGAAATCTCTGTTTTTCGATCTTCCCATGGGGGGGGGAACATGCTGAGAAGAAGTGCAATAATAATTAAAGATTTCCACTTTTAAGGATGGCAGTTCATCATTCTAAGCATACAGTAAATAATGAACATATTATGGCATATTTATGTGGTGGGATGCACCAGCTGAAAAAGAACACACTCAAGCTACAAGAAGCAACGCACCTCACAAATAGAAATTTAAGGATAAAAAGCAAGTCGCAGTAGAGGCACATTATAATACCTGGAAGTACATGATGCGTGATGTATACATTTTACGAGTGCATGCATTTAGTAAAGTATGCATGAGAATGATGATGGTAAATTTCAAGAGATTCGTTACCTTAAGGAGGAAAGGAAACGGTATCACAAAGGTTACAATATCTGAAATGATTCTGTAATATTTTGCTTTTAGCTGAGTAGAGGTACACAGGTCTTCACACACTCAAAACATGAAATGATGTCAGCCATAAGTCTGACAACATCAGCAACAGCAGCAAAAAAACAATGATACATTGATATCTTCAGATTTTTGAAGATCTGGCATGCTGATGATGGAAAGTACAGCATGATCAACAGGCAAAGCTCTTGTGAAGGCAAATTTGAAGTCAGTCTTTGGAAAACTCTAAGAGGGCTGTATAGAAATAAACTGTGGCTCTTACATGACTAAGAAATGAAACAGAGCAAGGTTGTCAGGTGTGTCAAAACACAGTGCAAACAGAGTTCACTTTTCTTTCTTTTAAAAAGCAAGCTTTTTTTTCTCCTGCCAAATTCCCAGGACATAGTCTGATAAAGATTTATATCTCAACATTATCACTTTGATTACTTTTTCTTCCATGGAATTCCCTAAGTTCTCTTGACTTCACCTTCATACACTGGTATTTCTTGCCACTTATATCTTTGACACTGTCATCCAACAGTGCCCAGCCTGGATAAAAGTGTTATCCAGTGTTGGGGTCCATTGACACATGCATTACTGCCACTCTTTGTGCCAGCTGTAAGGACTCACTGAAACTCAGGTTAGATTAGGATCTCCTCATGTTTGGAGATACTCAATAAGAGGTAGCTCACTAGGGATGCTATAAAAGGGAGTCTAGTAACATCTTGCATCTTAGAGTATATGCTCTTTGGGTATCTATTTCTCCATTCATTCAATCAAGAAATACTTAATGAGTGTGCAAGACACCGTGTTCAGTTTCTGTAGATCTAGGGTTTGTCTTTGCAAGCATGTCTCCATTTTCATAGAAATAGAGACACAGAAGGAAAAGAAATTTAAGCAAACAATAAGGCAGGCAAGCAGGCTATGGTTTGCAGACCCACTGCTTTTAGTCTTATTGCCAAGAGCATTGCGAGAGTCACAGAAACATTTTGGAGATAATGGCTATATTCACAGACTCATAGATGTCTTGCCATGGAAGAGACCCTAGAGGTCATCTAATTCAAATACTTCATTTTACAGATGAGGAAACAAAAGCCTAGGGAGGTTTGGGGGCTTCCTGATTGCAGAATCTATTCTCAGATACAGTATCTCCTTTCCAACCTCCAAGGTTATATTCCTGAAAATCCCCATAGTAAGGAGAAATTATATTTGAAGAACTTATGACCTTAAAAAGAAAATAGAGTTTGGAAAGTAAGACAGTGAGTGAATCTGAGAAAATTATCATCAGCATTTTATATGTACCAACACAAAATAAAGTACATGTCATTGATCTCTATTTTATGTTGGTGGAATTTGTAACAATGAGTCCTACAGAGATAATTTTTTTTTTTCTTTACAGACTATATTACCAATTTTCTAGGCCCTTTCTCTTCACAATATTTAAAAACTTTT
The DNA here is from genome assembly GCA_004026905.1 of Hystrix cristata. NCBI lineage: Eukaryota > Metazoa > Chordata > Mammalia > Rodentia > Hystricidae > Hystrix > Hystrix cristata. The sequence continues at coordinate 6,651 of PVJO010023168.1, read as the reverse complement.
GTTGTCATTTCCCACCTCCCTGGGGTAATTACAAATTACAATGATTTCTGTTTTAGTCCCACTGTTTCTACTTTTTTGTGTCTTTCACAACATGATCATTCCATTGTAATTCTTCTTACTTTGACCTGAAACAACTCAGATTTTTAAAAAAAAAAATTCTTCTCCAATCTCTCTAGCTGTGCTTTCTCTCTCTTGTACTTGATTGTAGTTGCTCATCAGGATTATGTCACATACTTTCACTGCCTCTCAATCTTACTCTCCCCGTGTAATTAACATTGTTTAAATAACTAATCTTATCAACTAAATCCTGATGTCTTTCTAACCTGTGCTTTCCCATTCGTGCAGCACAGGATATCAAGACAGCGCCACCTGTCCCTTGGACCACTGTAGTAATCTTTTTGATCTGTCGCTACTTTAACATTCCGCAAACCCAGTAGGTGTAGTGTTCCATACCTGTAGTTCCACATGCAAGGAATTCAGCTCTGTGGATTCAAAATATTCAGTCTGTAATAAAGATGTATAAATATTTTTCTTCTTATTATTCCCTAAACAATACAACAACTATTTACAAAGCATTTATATTGTACGAGGGATCATACATAATCTTGTGATGATTTAAAGTAGATTTGTAGAAGTAGCTCAGTGGAAGAATGCTTGTCAAACATGCTCAAGCCTTTGGGTCCTTCCCTAGCACTGCAAAAAAATGTTTTTTAAAACCAAAATAATGTACAAGATGCATAGGTTACATGTAAAAAAGTTTTTTGTACATTATGTAAAAACTTTTTTACATGTAACCTTTTTTATGAGAGACTCAAGCATCTGTAGATTTTGGTACTCATTGGAAGTCTGGAATCAATCTGCCAACGGATGTTAAGGAATGACTGTATTTGGATTACTGTATTTTGTGATTTGAACAAATGTCCTCTCAAAGGTCCCAGTGCTAAAGGCTATGTACCAAGGGTGGCACTAATGAGAGGTCGTAGAAATTCCAAGTGGTAGGATGTCATAGGTAGTCTGTAGATCTGGGGAGGTATGCTCTTCTGGGGAGGGGATTGCTGGACACTCATCTCTTCTTCCGCTCTTTGCTCTTTGACCAAATGTGGAGTGGCTTTGCTCCACCATGAACTCCAGCTATAATATGCTGCCTCCACACAGGGCTAAAAGCCAGAAGGATAACAGCCATGGACTGAAACCCCTGCAACTGTAAGCCAATATAATCTTTCTTTATAAGTTGATTATGTTAGATATTTGTTATAATAAAAAAGCGCTTACCAAATGGTCCAAATAATACTTCTCGGAGTCATATTTTTCTTAGGATTGCTTACAGTTTCCAGTGGCACTATAGCTCTTGTCATATTAATCTATTGAATTCATTTAATGTTTCTTAATATACCATGTTGTGGGGCATTTTTGTGCTTTTGTCAACTAACATTGCTTCATCAAGAATGTCCTTCATGCTTTCCCCTTCACTATATCTCTTTCCTCTCTCATGGGCCACCACTTGCCTGGAGAATATCTCTCCTTGGAGGACTCCACCTGGATCAGCTCTCCCTTGAAGATATCAGCCCTACTCCAACTTTCCACCTCCGTCACAATTCCCAGGTGACAATAGGAGCGTTCCACCACAAAATCGGAAAGTCTCCTTCAATGGTGCCTATTCTTCCCTCTTCATGACTGAGTGCATCCTCCCCTAATACTGTCCCGAAGGACCCAGGGCTTAAATGCCATCTTTTTACAGGAGCCTTCCCTCCTTCCCTGGAGACCTTATCTTAGTCAATTTCCCACTCATTCTTTATTTATGTATCCTATTTTCTTCCATAATTTGTAATTGTTATGTTTATTTGCTTGCTTTGTTGTTGTTATTTCTTGCTTTTTTTTCCTAGTTGACTCAATAGTAAGCTCTGCATAATTGATCAAAATACATACAGTGTTTGTCAGAGTGCTTGTCACCTAGTAGCACTAAATAATTATTTGTTGAATAACTTAATGATTTTTGTAGTCACATAAGTTTTTTTTGACTGACTGACTGAACATTGATTGCTTGAGGTGACATGAAAGATCAAAGAGTGAGGAGGAATAGCACCATTTGGGGATAAATTTGTACTTCAAGGGTAGCAACTTCTCAAAAAGCAGTTACAGCATTCCTGGGACTCTTATGCCATTATCTCTTCTCATCTACGATGGCGGTTCAGCATCTCTCCTTACTGACCTTTTGTATAAGAATAAAATAGAAAGTGACTTGGAACCTCGGATACCTGAAGTTTGACATTTAAAAACTTATCCTAGGAGAAAATAATATCCTGCTTATCTTTGTGCTAAAAGATTCTTTTTTAGCATCATATTTTATTTTGAATGTATGGCACATGGGTACACAGACTGTAATAAATTCAGGAAGTTTAAAATGGAACACTATTAAAAAGTAACAGGTATATGTTTACATCTCTTGAAATTACATCTTCATCTGTCCCTCCCAGGCCACATGGTAAATTACATATATGGAATTTTATATATTCCTCAGTTTCTGTTTGGGCAAATATAAGCAAATGCAAATGTATGTTTTTACTTCCTTTCTTATTCAAAATGTGACATCATATGCAATACATTATGTCTTATACCTTTTATTTAATATATGCTAGAAGGTGTTCTACATTAGTATGGAGATTCCTGTGATTATTCTTATTTTTTCCACTGGCTTTTTAAGATTCTGATACATGATTACTCCGAGGTTTACTTGGCCAATTTGTCATAGCTGCTTGAGGATGGGCTATCACAATTATTTGCAATGAATGATTAAATAAACAAGAAGGGTATAAATTTCAAGAAGATAAAATTGATAGAACAGGGAATAAAACATTTCTTAAAATTTTACGACTATTATTAGCTAGGTATAAGAGTCCATTTTGTTCTCACAACAGACTCTATAAAAACTACATCACCTTTTTAGTCTATTTTAATAGATAAATTATGATATTTTAATATAGTTTTATGGAGTTCATAACGGGTATGGTTAACATCTAACTTGTATTTTTTTGCTTTGAAATAATTATTCATATTTTTATCCATTTTTAATTTGATCATTCTGGTTTATCAATCATGCATGTAAATTTCCAGTTCAGCTTCTAACCCCACTCCCAAATGGGCAATTTCAATAAAGTTGAATTAAATGTATAAATTGGTTCAGAAAGAATAGACTTCTTTCAATGACGTCGACGCACCCTGTCCTAAGAATTATTCATTTGATATTTGCTCATGTACACAGTATGTTCACCAAGTGAGCCTTACATTTTTCCTCATATCAGTTGACTATATTCCTAGTAGAGCTTTCCATAGATATTGTATGCCTTTTGCAATTGTAAGTGCAGATTTTATTTTTTAAAATATATTTTCTCTGGTTGTTTTTTGCATTTTGAGCATCATTAAATTGGAGATAGATATTTAACTTATAGTAAACAATAAATTCTTTCATTCTTTAATAGTTTAAAGTTGACAATCTTGCAGCTGTAGCTGCAAGTAAACACTTACATACAAATAATGATAGATTTACCTCTTCATTTATAATGTTATATCTCTAATATAACATTAAATCATAGTGATTTTAAGGGAATGAGTTGAGAGGCTCCTCATGCTCCTGATGGAAATTGTTTTAGAGTTTCCTCATTAATTACAATCTTGATTTATAATAATTTCAGAGACGAGTTTTAGCAAGGATAGAATGATTATGCTGTGATAAAAATGAATCCAAAAATCTTAGAGATGTGAACAAGTTTTCTTCTACCTTGATTTTGTTGGTTAGTTCCTTTCTAACCCTCCTAATTTTCTTTTCACATCCGCTATCTTGGACCGAAGGTAGAATAGGTAGAATTTCAATTTGTTTCTGTTCCCTACTTTCTGTGAAATACGATTTGATGTTATTTTTGTACATTACATTATTTTTCTGTTTTTTTTTTTTTAAAGGGATCATGGAAACTCTCAGAACTATCACATGGTTTCGTTCATATGAGAAACGCAAAATATAAATACAGACTGAAATAAAAGATATGTAATAGGAAGGAGAGAGATAGATATTTTCCAAGTGGGAAGGGGATCAAGAGAGGGAGGGAAGGGGAAGGGGAAGAAGAAAGATTGGAGATGTATTGTGTACAGGTACCAGCTCCCACATAGAATGTAATCATTCCATACTGCAAACGTGTACCAATAAGACAAAAAACAAAACAAAACAAAACAAACAAACAAAAAAAAACCTGAAGAAAAAAATCCTCCTGGAAAAATTCTTTTTTGTCCTCAGGCCTGTACCTAACATTTGCTGTACTGGGAACAAACGTATTTAATGTAGCTAACACACAACATATCAAAATGTTTCAAGGTTATACAACAATCTAACCAACCATTAAGTTGGTTTTATTTGCCTTCCTTAGTCAATATGCTTAGTTTTAGACACACAATTTTCACTCTTTGGAGACCCATTTTTGTCCTCAGTCTGCTGCCTACTTCATTTCTCTCACCACCAAAAACTTTTTAGGCAGCAGGCTGAGGACAAAAATGAGAAACATTTGAGGAAACTTCTCAAAAGTGAGAAAAACTTCTCAAAAGTGAGAAAACTTTGTTTTTCTCACCACCCTGCCATAAAGGTCTTCATGAGTACTTATGTGCCATCCCACAGATTGCCAGATGCCCTCCGGATCATCCACAGTCTGCAGTCTGTCCTTGGGCGTGCGGGCTGAACGTGTGCCCAGCCAGGAATGCCCGGGACAGAAGAGAAGGGGCCTGAGCAGTGAGAAGGGGCCTGGGCTTTCCAGAGCTGGCTTTACCAGCGAGCAGCAGGCATGTTCCCTTGGCCACGTGAACTCTCTACCCCATAGAAATCAGTATTGGAAAGCTAGAAAAGACCTGTTAGAAGTGTGAACCTGGTATATGTTTTCAGTGAGGTTTGAATTTTTACCATTAATATTTATTATTTTATCAAGTTTCATTTTTTTGAAAAGGGGATTTTAAGTGATTCTATTTCTTGTTCATTTGAAGAATAACTTAGTTTTTCTATATGAAATTTAGAAGCTACATGAGTAGAAAGTAGGATTTCTGATCTCTTCAAACTTGGTTCTTTCCTACAGGATATAGATTTTTTTTCTACTGCAAAATGTGTACCATTTTCATTCATAAAAGAAACATTAAAAGTGTAAAATAAAAAGCGTTCAAAAATAAATAGTAAACCTCTAAAAAGGGAATCTAATACTAATGCTTTGAAGGTTTTTCTCCCAACACCCCCCCACCCCACCTTTTTCTTCCAGATTTTAAGAAATGTGTTTCATTCAAAAGCTTCCCTTACCAAGACAGCTGATTTGGTGTTAGAACTGTTTTTTGTTGCCATATCATGGCTTCCTCAGTATCCTGAACTGATTCGAAATTTTTACCTTTCACGATCGTTTTGAATTTGAGGAAGAGCCAGAAGTTGTAAGATGCCAGATCCTATGAATGAGGTGGTTGAGGATATACATGATGTCTTTTGAATTAGTATATGTTTCTAGTACATAATGTTTATATTCCTGTGGGGAGTTGGAACAGGTACACAACACATCTTAATTACTTGTTTTTTCGACTCATTCCCTTTCTCTTCCAACCTCCTCCCTCCATCTCTTACTCCCCTTCCCATATGAGAAGGATCTATCTCCCTATTCCCTATATCTATCTTTTATTTTGCTCTGTATATTTTGGATTTCTTGTAAAAGAGACCAGGCTATATTTAAGCTTGTGTGTCTGATTTATGTCACTTAATATTATAGTGTCACAGTGCATTCATTTATCTACAAGCGATTCAAGTTTTTTTAATGGCAAAGTAGTATTCCATTGTATGTAAACACCACATTTTCTTTATCCATTCATCTGTTAATGGACATACATATTGGCTGCTTCCAAAATTGTGAATTGTGCTGCTATAAACATGAGTACACATGTATCACTGTAATATGGTATTTTTAACTCTTATGGGAAGACACCAAGAAAGGGAATAGCTGGGTTGAATGGAATTTCTAGTTTTGAGGAATCTCCATATCAGCAGTTGTATTAATTTACATTCCCACCAACAATGTAAAAGGGTTCCTTTTTCTCCTGCAGCCTTGTCAGAATTTGTTATTATTTGATTCCTTGATGATGGCTACTCCATAAGGTTTTCACAAGCCTGTTTCCCTTAGATGGTATTTGGCAGCAGCATTCACCATATTTTTGATCATAACCTCTTAAAAACACTCGTGAAAGAGAATGTCCAGAACTACTTCAGAAATTGGCAAGAATAATGGGATAAATGTGTTCAATGCGAGGGGGAGTGTTTTTAGAGGGGTTAATGTCAATGTGTCATTTAGGCAATATTTTTTCTTAAACGTTTCCTGTTGATTTCTATCAACACTTGTAAATATGTGCCTGGGGAACCTCTGAGGCTATAGCTGTTCTGCACTTTCCCCCTGAAGTTTGGATCCACGGTCAGCACCCATACAGAGCGGCCGCCTGTTCCTCAGGTGCCTTCCTTCTGCTGCACGGTTGCCTACACATCCATCTCTGCTCCAGAGGATTTCACAGCTTCCTGCTGTGCACTCCAGGCAGGAAACAGAAAAGAGCAAGGAGCTGCCGAAGTTCAAGGAACATCAAATCTAAAATTTCCCC
>PVJO010023167.1:14634-26705 GCA_004026905.1 Hystrix cristata | reverse complement strand
TTTTTTTTTTTTCTCTAATTGATCTAGCTAATGTTTCCAGAACTATAATGAGTAAGAGTGGTGAGAGTGGATATCCTTGTCTTGTTCCAGATTTCAGAGTGAAAGATTTTAGTTTTTGACCATTTAGTATGATGTTGGCTCTTGGTTTGTCATAGATGGCTTTTGTCAGATTGAGATAAAGACCATCTATTCCAATTTTCTGCAGGGTTTTTATCATGAATGGGTGTGGGACCTTGTCAAATGCTTTTTCTGCGCCTATTGAGATGATCATGTGGTTTTTGTCCTTGGCTCTGTTAATATGGTGTAGCACATTTAATGATTTGTGTATGTTGAACCATCCTGCATCCCTGGGATGAATCCTACTTGGTCATAGCGTATAATCTTCTTGATGATTTGTTGCCTTCTGTTTGCCAGTGTCTTACTGAGGATTTTTGCATCTATGTTCATTAACGAGATTGGCCTGTAGTTCTCTTTTTTCGTTGGATCACTCTCTGGTTTGGGTATCAGGGTAATGTTTGCTTCCAGGAATGAATTTGGGAGTATTGCTTCCTTTTCAATTTCATTAAAGAGTTTGAGAAGTAGTGGCATTAAATCTTCTCTACATTTTTTATAGAATTCTGCAGTGAATCCATCAGGACCTGGGCTTTTCTTTGTTGGTAGGTTTTTAATTACTTCTTCAATTTCAGGGGCTGATACTGGGTTATTTAAGAGTTTTTATATCTTCTTGATCTAGTTTGGGTAATTCATATGTACCTAGGAATTTGTCTATTTCTTCTGTGTTCTTGATTTTATTAGAATACAGGTTCTCATAGTAGATATTGATGATCTTCTGGATTTCTGCAGGATCTGTTGTGATTTCACATTTCTCATTCCTAATTGCATGGATTTCAGTCTTTTCTTTCCTTTTTTTTTTTTTTGATAAGGTTGGCTAAGGGTTTGTCAGTTTTATTTAACTTTTCAAAGAACCAACTCTTTGATTCATTGATTCTTAGTATTGTTTTCTTAGTTTCAATTCCATTAATTTCAGCTCTGATCTTTATAATGCTCTCCCTCATACAAGCTTTGGGTTTGACTTGCTCTTCTCGTTCTAGAAGCTTGAGGTTCAACATTAGGTTGTTTATTTGTGCTCGCTCTGTTTTTCTGATATGGAAGTTCAATGCTATAAATTTCCCTTGTAGGACTGCTTTGTGTCCCATAAATTTTGGCAGCTTATATTGGCATTATTGTTCAATTGTAGAAACTGTCTAATTTTTTCTTTAATTTCATCTGTGACCCATTGATTTTTCTCTGCCCCAATAAATTGAAGAGGTAGAATCTTGCAACAGACTCACAGCCCAAAAACCAACTACACCTGAAAGACACCTCTAAGGAAGTAGTCATTTCCAAAGCATTCTTAAAACTAACAAAAAAGTTACCTGCCATAGGCAACTCATAAGCATCAACTCAGGAATTAAACTAAAAAAGAAAAAATAGGAAAAGAGAAGACACACAAACAAGATACAACTCTAGACCTCCAGCTGGCAAAGAGAGGAGAGGGAAAAAAATACAAAAAAAAATTTTAAAAAGAAAAGCAAGAAAAACAAACAAACCAACAAACAAAAAACAACAACTACAGGGGGGAAAAAAAAGAAATGTCCACTTCCAGCTGTGTCTCTGCTATTGCTGGTAGACAGACTAGGCAGGCCCAGGTCCTTGTTGATTAATCGCAACAGTAGATTTATGGCAGGGTAGTAGGTGTTCCAAGCTGGGTTCAATAGCAAGGCTTCACCAATTCCACTACAGTTAAGGCTAGTCTCTGGCTGTGGGGATGGAACCATATTTGTTCAGCTGGAGACACACAGTGTGTCTCCCACCAGCTTGGACTCAGTTCCCAGCTGGTTTGAACTTGGCTCCTTGCCCTCCTGCCAACTTGAATCTGAACTCTGCTCCACCTCACCCTACCTTGCCCAGCACCAAAAACCACTGATGGCGTTTCTGAGTTCTGAGCTCGGCTCAGCCAATTGCCCTCTCCTGGGGGACGTCTGATCCCAGATGACTCACCAGTCACTGCAGTCTGCCATGTCCACCTCTTCACTCTGCTTGTGTGTCTTTCTGTGGAGGCCTCTGGGGTCACCAGTAGTCACTGTACGTCTGCAGGCTCAAGTTGAGTCACCTGTGCTGAGAGCTGGGGCTGTGAGCTGGGGCCGTGAGCCAGGAATGCAAACTGGGGCTCTGGGAGAAAGCTCTGTCCATCACCTTCCTTGTCTATGCTGAGGTCGCTCCTTTTTGCTCTCCTGATGGGCTTCAACTTCCCTCCTTCTCTTCCCTAAATTGCTAGATTCCAGTGTCTGGACAGCATACCTCAGAGAGACTTTTTCTCTCAGGTTCACTCTTGATTCATAAAACAAACAAAGGTTGGTCTTCTAGCTGTTATCAGCTAAAGTGAACAATGGCAATGAGTTTCAAATCAGCACTGTACCACTCAGCTTTCTGTTACTATAACAAACATCTGAAATAAATCAACTTATAAAGAGAGAAGGTTTATTTTTGCTCATAGTTTTACAGCTTTTAGTCCATGATTAATTGACCCCTTTGTTTGACCCTATAGTGGCACATCATGGTGAAAGAACTAGGCAGACTAACACAATGCACTTCATGGGGAAACAGAGAAAGAGAGAAAGAGGAAGACAAGAGAGTCTCACAATTTCCTTTAAGGGTACACCCTGATAACTTGAAACATTCCTCATCCTCACCTGCTAAAATCTTCACCACCTCCCAATAGTGCCACTCTGGAGAATAAGCCTTTAACACACAGACAAAGGCACATTCCAGGTTCAAACTACAGCAGCACCATGCTATAACTCCTCCAAAACACTGGACTTCTCCCAGTTTTGCCAGCTGTGAGTGAGCATATACTGTCTAAAATCGCACAGAGGAGGTACAATTGTTAAATGAGAAAAATTCAGGTTAAAGACCAAGTACTATGCATTGCACAAGATGCTTTCACTGCTCTTAATTAATTTCCAGGTCTAGATCGGTTATTCTGCTAGAAAACTAGTGACCTATTTATGGAAGAGAGAGAAGGTCACTTAAATTTTTAATACATTCATGAATTTTAATGTCTAAATATATAATCATTTGCAAATTTACGTATACTTTATGTATATGTTAATTCATATAGACAACATTGTACTGGATCTAACAGTTTAGGTTTGCATAAAAGAGCAAATAAATGAGGCAAATTCACAAAGTTGAGAAGTTACAATAGATAAGGGGAGCACTGAAGAAAGAATTCCACTGTTGGGCCTTTACCCACGACCTGAAATTACGTTTGTTCTTACAACTTGCTATCTTAAATGGCTTCAAGAGTCCAGGAACTTGGTACTCCTTCTGTGCCCTCAGATAACTCCTGGCACCTGTGTGGTTCTTCTGGCCTAAATGCAGAGTTAACTGACTCTGGAGTGAAAAGCACCATAGTCTCCTCTCAATCTGTAAAATCTGTACAATCTGCACATCTGAAAGATGCCCCACCACTCAAATGCAAGCAATGTTTATTTAAAAAAGTACTTCTTCCACTGAGAGCTGTTTCCTATAATTCCAAAAGGAGTTTTGGCAGTTTTTTGGGGAATTCGGCAGAGAAACGTTAATTATTTACTAGAGTAAGAGGTAGCTTAGATAATGTGTTTAATGTTTACCAGAACCAGATTTTTTTTTTAATGAGCCACTCTGCAATAGGCCCAAGGAGGGGAATACTCATTGTTTCTGTTATATCTCATTTTTTATCTTAACTACTTATGGGAACAAGTCTTTTCTAAAAAAAAGTAAGTAAATAAAAGTTTATCATGTTAAAGCTGTTAGCTTTATGTATGCCAACATTTGTGGTACTTTTCCTTTATTTCTGTGGCCTCTGCTGGAGGATGTGCTGTGTTGCCACACTAGGAACTCTGCTAAACTCTGAGACCCTCTAGAAAAAGGCTGTGCCTTATCCTACTGACTTCTCTCTGCTGCTGAGAGAGTTCAGGACAGATAAAAGAACAAGTGGACCGAACAATGACTTTTCTTAGGAAGAACAGACATACATGTACGTATAGAGAAGTATGAAGTAACATAAAGCAGTATGCAGCTAATTGTGAAAAAATAAGTGGGATCTATATTGTGTCTTTAGTACTTAAGAAATACAACTGGCTGTTTGTGCACAATGAAATAATATTAAATTGAAATAAAGCTATTTTAATTAAAACCTTTGCTTGAATAGAATGGTTCTTTAAGAGAACATAAATTAATACTGTATCTATCAACAAATTCATCATTTTATTAATTTTCTACACGGACATACAATTTAACAAACATTTATTGGCCAATAACATGTATCGTAAAAGTGTTTCTTACAGTTGGCTGGAATTGCAGCAATTAAATTCAACTCTATATCTCACACTTACCAGACGTTCTTATTCATACATATGAAATTAATAAAAAGAAAAATAGAAAAATATCTCATTATCTAATAGTGTCTATACTTTTTCTAAATGTGGGGTCTACAAATGGGGGAAGGAGGAACAGATGATTTTAAAAGTAATTAAGAACTAAGGATGCAGCTCTGTGGTAGAGTACTTCACTAGTATGCATGAGGCTCTGAGTTCATTCTCCAGTATTCCGAATAACAAAATAAAAGAATTGATAGTTATAAATCTAAAACAAAAACCTCTCAACTGATGAATTCCTCTCTTTAAAAAAAAAAATCTCCATTTTTAGCTAGGTGTGGTGGTGCATGCCCTTAATCCCAGCACTTGGGAGGCTGAGGCAGGAGGATCGCCATGAGTTCAAGGCCAACCTGAGCTATATAGTGAGTTCAAGGCCAGCCTGGACTACACAGCAAGACCCTGTCTCAAAAAAAAAAAAAAAAAACTTCCATTTTTTTCTCTTTATAACAGTAATGTATGTGCAGTAATTTCACAGTATCCAACCTAACATTTAAAACATGAAATATGATTATTTGCAGAGAGATAGAAAATGTCATGTTTATTATTTTAAAAAATCAGACATTAAAGAGTCGGATACTGTAGAAATGAAAAGTCCTCTACAATATAGTAGAAAGTCTTAACCCTGAAATAAGTAAAGCTATTCTTCATTTGTGTTGTTTTCCATTTGCATAGAATATCTTTTGCTATCCCTTCACTTTCAGTCCATGGGTATCCTTACAAGTGAAGTGAATCTTCTATAGACAGCATATATTTGGGTCTTGTTTTTAACATATTCAGTCATTATTTTCCTTTTTATTAGAGAATTTAAACCATTTACATGCAATATGATTATTGGTAGATAAAGACTTACAACTGCCATTTTGTTAATTGTTTTCTAGTTGTTTTTGTTTTGTAGATTCTTTGTTTCTTTCTTCCCCAAAATTCTAATCCCACGGCAAGAGAGATCTGGGGATTTGAAGGTAGTTTAAGTCAAGGTGGCTGCTTAATCTACTCTCCAGCAAGGTTAGTAACTGAAGAACAACTTTATCATCTCTTCCAATCTAAAAATGCATAATTAGAATTTTCCATACTGTTATAGTCATATGATTGGATCATAGTAATTGATACGATTACATGAATAAATTAGATAAAGTTATCCATGTGTTGACATGCATGATTTTAGAACCTATGATTTAGATAATTCCAACCTTTCAATTACTGTTGGTGGCACTTAAGTAACAGAGCAATTTAGCCCCATTCAGTGCCAGACCATCTATGGAGGCAGCTTCCCAGAAACATGACCATAGAGGATGTAGGTCTCTTTTTGATATAAAATTTACCAACTTAACTCTAAAATGGAGGACTTTGAAGAAGAACATCACAACATTTTGGGAAAATTGACTTATAATTCCTCTTATACAAGATCTATCAGCTCCCTTCTCCCCTGCTAAGTGAGAATCCGGACTGGTTTGTAGCCACCACATCCTTCCTTTCAATTACCTTTATCTTGTTCAATATCATGCTGCAAAATTTTACTATTTTTTACCCATTTACAAGTTAAAAACATCAAACCGCAATTATTTGCTCCTAATTATTCTCAAAAGATAGACATGTTTATTTTGTATCATCTAAAAGCATTTTTTTCACTTGACAAATATTATTTAGTACCACCATATTTGTAGTATAGGTAGACATGAAAGAGAAGATAGAAGGAATCTAAACAGAAATAAAAAACAAATGTTGATCACATTCTTAAGGCACTTAAGAACTAACATAGAGAGATACATAAAAAACTATATTTGGGGTTTTTAGGGCTAACTGCCAAAGGTGAGAAACAGAGAAAACATTTATAAAATTTAATAGAAATGACAACCACTTTAAAAGTTCCTGTTATATTTCATGGAAGAATGGAAATAAACCTGGCGTTGAAGGACATATAGTAACTAAACAGTGTGTGATAAAGGAAAACATGACTTTAAGGCAGATAGCTACATTGAATAGCAACTTTTTCTTTAATTATTAAAATAAAATGCTTTGTAACAGACCAGTAACAAAACTTGTAAGCAGAAACAGTGAAATACTTCATGTAGAAGGCATATTTGTATCTGGGATGGGGGAAACCAAGAAAATACCATTTATAGCTGTCCAAAATACATGGGTACAAAATCTGTTCATTCCATAAAATGGAAAAAAAAACCAGAAAAACACCAAAGTTCCCTTATATTTATCACTAATTATAGTTATAATCAGCGTAATAAATCCTAAGAGCCTGTAGGACATCAGGTACAGGCCTCCATCGGCTTCGGCAACCAACAGAGACTGCTCTGGGTAGGCTGTCCCAATACTGGGGTCACACGGTGTTAAGGAGAGTAGGGATAAAACACTCACTGTCTTAGTGCAGTGAAAAAATAACAGGAAAGTGGCTGTGCCCTGAATGACCTCTCCCATTAGAGGTCCTTGGGTGTCAACCTACATAATGCCAGGTGCCTTCCTACATCGAGATGCAAAACTGCAAAAGATAATCAAGCATACACTTGTTCTTCCCTCTACTTGGATTTCTCCCCACCACATACACACACACACACACACACACACACACACACACACACACACTCTTCAAGATTCTCCAGCTGGCTCTTTCAGCTCCTTCAGGAATCACTTTTAATTAACATATTACCCTTTTTTTCATAAGGTGATCTCTCTTCTATCTTCTCTCACAGAAATCTGTTCCTTTTCTTTGGCACCGTTTTCCTAATTTGCAATTGTATTTTTATTTATATATTTACTCTTTTTAATTTCTCTCTCCCAGAATAGAATGGCTTTTCTCTGAGGGAGAAAACCTGATCTGGCCTGTTTACCTTTGTACACTTATCATCTCACAAAATTCTGTCATACCGTGATAGTCCAGAGTTATGGTGAATGTATTAATGATCATGCTGCTCCAGAAGGAAACCACCACTGAACTGTGACTTTACAGTCCTAGTTTGTCCAGAACAGCAGCGTTTCCTAAGTCATATTATTTCCACAGTGGAAAGTGGGGTAGTCTTCAGTAAACTGAGGTGGTTTTTTAGTCTTGTGAATTAGATGCACGGCTTGCAAGACAGTGGAGCTTGCAATGTATCATTAGAATAGCACAAATCATAACTTACACTTACTTTCTAATTTTTTAGGTTTTGAGAGAAAAATCTACATTTTTCTTCTTGTTGCTTCACATTCATTCAAAATGGGAAGGTAAGAGACTATTACCCAACATGTTCTAGATGAGGAAACTGAGGCTCAGAGAGCTTAACAGGTTTCTCCAGAGCCATTTACCAAAAACAAAACAAAACAAAACAAAATAAAAAACTAGATGCCATGGTTTTAGAAAGATGCTTACTCCCCTGCCTGACCCAACAAATCACACTGTCTGGTCAACTCATATAAAAAGGAAACCTGTAATTTTGGCCTAATTAACACCACATTTCTGGCAGTCTTATTAGCAATTTGCGATAGGACATTTACTTCAATAACCTGAAATACAGCCAAATAATCTCTTTTATGAATTCTGTAACAAGTGTAATGTTTATGTATTAGGAATATTTTCTGTGCACTGGTATTTTCTTCAGATCTTTGGAATGTTTTAGCTGTGTTTTTTTGATTTCCAATGTTGTGCTGTTTTTGTTGTTATTAATTTTTTTTCTGACACCACATCATTATATCTGTGACCTATGTCTATTTCTTTGAAGCTCACTCTATCATTTTGTAACTCTGTGTACACACAGAGCTTCACTAATGATGAGAATGTGTTCTTTATCCATTGTTCAGCTCTGACCAAGCCTCCAGAAACAGTCAACTGTAGGTAATTAGAAGCTGCTGACATTTTAAGAATAAATTTTAGGACAAGGATCTAAAAAAGGGTAGTTTTGAATCAGTTAAAATACAATGAATGGAAATAAAACTAGCTATATTTTAAAATGTAGACACATTTAAAAAGTCATTTCTTTTGTGGTCAATTAGGAAAATCATCCCTCTTTAGTTGTCTTCAAGATAAACCAAGTCTGGAAAGATAGCATTAAAGGTCAAAACAAAGAGCTCTAAGCTACGGAGGTGAAATATTAGAGTGAGTCAATGATTTCTTGTCTTCATGTTAGAGAACTTTAACCTCCAATTCACTTGAGGAAGCTTCTTTGTGTGAACACAAAACCCATTAAGTATTAAGCCAAAGCATACAGTATATATAGAGAAGAATATCTTTCATAAATAAATTGGCTAGGAGAGGTCTATATCATCTTTCTTTCAGTTTAGGTAGAAAAGGGGAAAGACAAGTCATTGATTTGGAACTAAGAAATTACATGACATTAATCTAAAGTATAAAACAAAGACATGTGCATGAATAATCCACAAGCTGAGAGTGAAGAAAATAAAAAGTGCCTCTCGAGGTCAGCCTGGTCCTAGCTCTTGCTGACAAGTGGAAAGACAGTTTTCCAACCAAGACAAGACTCTGCCCCGCAAACTTGCTGTGCTTTGCGCAGACCTCAAGACGTGATCCACACATTTGGAAAGCAGATGGGGAAGGAAAGGAAACTGACCCTTCTACACTTCCCGGGTTTCTAGGACATCCTTTCATTTCACGGACATGTCCTTCATTTTTATTTCAAAGGACTGTGTTCTTTAGCTTCCAAAATGATCGTGTTTCATACATACACAAAAAGAAAAGAGCTCTTGTCACTGGGGCTATTTTACCTCAAGATAAAACAGTCAAAGAACCAAAGGCCTTCTGTTAGTAAATGTGTTTTAACTGAACTCTCTCCCATCAACATAAATCTTACAATCAATCAAAATTTAAAAAGTAGGTTGTTAACAGGAAAACAATTAGAAAAGTGCTGAAACTGGAATAAAGGTCTAGATACATTTAGATACAGCAGGTTTAATAACACTGCGTCTAAAAACCACATGTAATAGTTAATGATCTTTCAAGCATGATAGTATTTTTGTTCTTCAGTGACTAGTTAGATTATGCATGTAGCAATCTCATTAAAGTAAAGGAAAACATTCAGAATAATTTAAAGAGAGCATCATAAATATAGAAGAAACATAACAGTAAATAAACTCTCCAAATCAGGCAGATAAAATGGCATTAACATTAGTCAATGTCAAGCATATAGTTAAGAATGTAAAGGAAGGTAATTTTTAAGGACATTTTCAATTTAAGGTGACTGAAGGTATAATAGACCCACTTTTATGGGTAATTAAGATAGTATCAAAATGCATAGAAAAGTCTGCCAGGAATAAAAAGTAGATATGAAGAGAATTATACGATTTTTCACAATCCATTACTAATCCATAAAAAGCAAATAAAAGGCATAAATTAGAACATAGAGAAAAATCTCTGTTTTTAATAAAACAGAAGTTATTTCAAATTTATATCCCTTTAGCAACAAAAAATGTACCTGCATCTCAAGTGTCAGTGGAACAATCAAAAACATTGATCAAATATCTGGTGGCAAAAAGTTATATATTTTATAAAAATGTTACATAAATATGACTACATATTTAAAATGCAATTCCTTAGAGGATTAAAACTCAAGAATTTTGTCAATAATAAACTGCATAGGAATAAAAATGAAAATGTCATACACCAGGTCTAAAGAACACAGTAAACTACAGCTGCACAGTCAAGTTTACGTTTTCATAGTATTTTCTTACTTTGTAATTCAAATACTTCACTTACTAATAAAGTAAATTAATAATTAGTACTCAGTGATGATCGTATTTTCAAATGTTTATTATTTTAAAGTAGAGAAAATAAATACAAAATAATAAAATTCAAGAATTTCAAAAGAAGGGAAATCACGCCCAGGAAAAGGAAGCAGAAGGAAATAATTAACGTAAAATCAAATAGCGGAAAAAAAGAGAGTAATATAAAATTCACAGTTGGTCTTTTGAAAGAAAGGCAGTAAAATTTATCAGCTTCTCAGAAATGTAATAAGCAAAAACAATAAATATAAAAGTAAGAAAGAAATTAAACAAATAGCTAAATAGAAAATGTAAAACTTTGAAGACAATATTATCTACATAGGCTTACAAATAAATTTAAGATTTTAGTGACATGGATGGTTTTGGGGAAATATAAATTATTAAAATTGGCTAATGAAGAAACATAAAGTCTCCCGTGGTGGGCTTATTACCGTGGTCAACATGCGCCGGAACGCCCAGCTGGACCGAGCTGGTGTGATGCTGGGCATAGAGGATCCACCTGAGGGTTGTTGCTGACGCAACATAAAGCAGAATGGGAGCAGAAGCTAGTTGGCGGGCTGTTTCCCAGGAAAAGCTCTGCTGCGGCTGGTTCTCCTGAAGGGAACTTGGCTATTCTGGTGGAGGAAGGAGCCCGGGGCCTTGCTGTCATCGAGGATGGCTGCTGTTGCTTCGGAGGAGCTCTGGTTGTCATCTCTCCTGCAAACAGTGTATCCTGGTTCCAGTAAAGAGTTCTTCAGCCACCATCTGCAGACACTGACATACGTGGGACAGTGCTGTGGGCTCCTAGCCCTTGACTGGATCTTTTGGGTCTCCAGTGCCTAGATGGACATTCGGCACTTCCTGCATTTGGCTTGTGGGTGACTCGTAATTTAGAAATGTCCTGTATTAAATCTGCTCTCTTACAAACCATTGACTCTAGAAAAGCTAACTAAGATATCTACACAGATAATTCAAATGAGAAAAAACTAGAAAGAATTTCTTCAGAAAAACTTCACTTAATAGTATGTTCTCAAGGAACATCCATTTACATACAAATGACTCTAGTCTACCCTTTTTAATGGCGGTGTAGTACTCCATTGTGTAGAAAAACCACATCTTTTTTAGCCATTCATCAGTTGTTGGGCATTTAGGTTGTTTCCAAGACTTAGCTATTACAAATTGTGCTGCTATGAACATGGTTGTGCATATATCACTGTGATATGATGACTTTAATTCTTCCGGGAAGATACCAAGCAGAGGAATAGCCGGGTCAAATGGAACCTCTAGTTGTAGTTTTCTGAGGAATCTCCACACTGATTTCCACAGTGGTTGGACCAGTCTACATTCCCACCAACAGTGGAGGAGGGTTCCTTTTTCCCTGCAGCCCCGCCAGCACTTGTTATTGGTTGATTTCTTGGTAATAGCTATTCTTTCTGGAGTGAGATGGTATCTTAGTGTTGTTTTGATCCGCATCTCTCGAATGACCAATGATATTGAACATTTTTTCATATATTTATTTGCCATTTTTATTTCTTCATCTGAGAAATGTTTATTCATTTCAGATGCCCATTTTTGGAGAGGGTCTTTAAATTTGGGGGGGGTTGATCCTTTTGAGTTCTTTATATATTCCTACGCATCGAATTGTTTCTCTGATATGAGAAAGCATAAGTGTAAATAAGGACAAAGGGGTAGAATAGATATTTTGTTTAAGAAAAAAAAGAGATAGTATTCAAAAGAGAGAACTAGATAGGGAAAAGGGGGATAAAGAAGAAGGTTAAAAGAAAAGTAAGATGAAAGGGGAAAAAATGGTAAAGTGTAGCTACACTTGTTGCAAATAGAGAGGGGTGGGTGAATGGAAGGGAGGGGAGGGGAAGGGGGGAAGAGGGGGGAAAACCAAGATGTATCATGTACAGGTAC
>PVJO010023167.1:0-14534 GCA_004026905.1 Hystrix cristata | reverse complement strand
ACATGTTCTTGGTAAAAATAAAACAAAAACAAAAACTTCAGAGCCAGTATTAATATTCATTACTTCTTTCACACTTTTAATACAGCATCAATTTCCATCTTACTGCATTTGTCCCAAAATATTAGAAAGAGGGGACAATGTCACCTCTTAGTATGCAGACGAGTTCTGATATGGGGCAGTGATCTCCTACTCACAGTCTAGGGTTATTTTTCACTGTGGAGAAACAGTCTGATTCTCTCCAGTATGACAAAGCATATAGTACTACAAATATGGGGTTTTTTTCCCTACCCATTTTACAAGTGGGGACATTAATGCTCAATGAAATAAAATAACTTATCCAAGATCACCTAGTGAATCGTTCCCTCCTGTCTGTTTTAAACTATATTCTTTCCACCGTTTTGCCTCTCCATAAGCTGTGCATCATCAGCATCCAGCTTGCTGTCAACTCCTGGCAGTAATTCTGCAGTTAAACTTGCAACAGTCCACCCTCATTTGTATTCTATAACCACACTTAACTCTTGGGTCTCATTTCTATGATAGTACAAACCTGAATTCTATTAAGTCAAGACATTTTAGTTATAACTGCTTTAAACTGGATTGCTTTTGAAAAGCCATTAATCATTTATTTAGGGCTTCTCCTCTGTGCCTCTCTCTTCTCATCAGGGTGACTAAGTTCTGAGAGTTCCTGGACAGGCGTGAAGGCTCCAGGCTGGACTCCAGGCTGGACAGAGTGGTGGTGGTTCACTGATGACTTCTCTGCTGGTGTACATTACTTGGGTCACTCAGCTCTTCTGCTGTCTCTGGCGAGGAAGGAAACTACCATATCATCACACAGCGCTGGCAACCTGCTGCTTAGTTTTGCGGCAGAATCCTGTTGCTCTGCATCTCTGGGACCTTCAGCAGGCGTTTCAACTCACATCTTTCAGCTCCTTTCTTGCTTCACTCATCAGATTATCTTCTTTACTTTGTAGATAAAGAGACCTGAGTGTCAACCTTCTGTCCTCCTTTGCTCATTCACTTTACTTAGCCATCTGTTTTATGCAACTCCTGCTGTGCCACATTGAGATACTACTGGTATGAAGCTCCAATTTCCCATCCCCCATAGTTCTGCTCAAGAAGCAAAACATCCATTTTATGAAGTTTATAATCACTTCTGACCCTCAAAAGAGGCTAATGGGCAAATCTCAGAAATCCAGCATATTGAATGCTAATATTGCTTTTCTTTATTTTTCCAAACAGGCCCCAGCTTCTACAACAACGCTGACATACCATGTGATGGCTTGTATCTAGATGTTCCTCCCGAAGCTTGATGGGGTCACAGGTGGGGCTGGGTTTGAGTGTATGATGCTGGAATTCAGTATGTGGGATTAAGGGTGCCCCACCCTGTGTGGGGGTGGCATTACCCAAAAGGTGGGTAGCCTGGATGGAATACAAATGGACAGAAAGAAGCTGCTGCTCTACTTTGCTGCTTGCTTGCTGCTGCCTTCTGCTTGCCTTGCTTTGCCATGCCTGTTTCCCCTCTGTGATGGCCCCCTGCCATCCCCCCTGCCTTGGAGCCAGCTGACTGTGGACTGAAACCTCAACAAACTGTGAGCTGAAATACACCTTTCCTTTTTAAACTAATGGTGTTGGGTATTTTGTCTCAGTAAAGCAAAAAATAATGAAGACACATTATAATTCCTGAAATCAAGAGGGGGCAAATTTCAATATTCTCAGAGAATTCTCAGGTCAGGAAGTGAGTCCTCCTCAACAGCCTCTTAGTGTTTAGAATAAGAAGAATTTCATGAGATTCCAAGCCTTTCCTCTTCATCCTCCAAACAAATCCACAGTTTTAGAAAGACAGACATTATTTCTTAATCCCAAATTATGTAACCACCACTTACAAATCTGTAAGCAAAATACTGAATAAGGAAAAAAATAATGTATTAATTCAATTAGAAGCTTCCAAAAACTGCAAATTTAATGACTAATTTAACTTTAAAAAAAACTTCCTCCCACTTTCACAGTATAAATTTATGATGCTGAATCACCAAGAGGTTTTGATGGATAAGGATTTGTAGAAGATACATAATCAGGAGCTTTATAATTTTTTAACATGAAAATTTTAGTTGCAAGAATCATCCCTTCGATAATGTATACAGTTCAAACAAGATTTACATAGTTAAACTATTCGCCTCAAATTTTAATGACATATACATGGACTAGTCAACAGTGTACATACTTCATATTTTCCGATCACACCAACATGCACTTTATACAAAATCTGGGAACCACAAAAATCTCTGAGGAACTTGGAAGTCATTCTAAACTCCGTTTTTTCTCAGCACCTTCAACTTGTCATTAACCAAGTAGTTTCAGTTATACCCCTTCATAACTTTGGTTTCTGGCCTTATTTTTACATTCTGGCAGTCCAGGGTTGAGTTTGATCATTTCATGATGTTTACCGTATTGGTTTCCTAATTGATTCATTTTCCTGCATTCAACGTCCATGAAACTCCATGATGCTAATCTTGCTGATCTCTCCTCCTCCTCCTTCTTTTCCTCCTTCTACTTCTGTTTCTTTTTATGATACTGGGAACTGAACCCAGGAACTTCACACTGAGGTACATCCCAGACCATTTTTTATAATTTTATTTCGAAACAGAGTCTCACTAAGGTGCTAAATTGCCCAGGCTAGGCTCAAACTTGAAGTCCTCTTGCCTCAGCCTCCCAGGGTGATGCAATAAGCATGCACCACCATGCTAACTTGATGAGATCATTTAACGTTTATTTTAGAATTCTATTGCCTTCGGATTAACAAATCCAAACAGTGGAAGATGCATCCCAGGTGATGTTTCCCTGGCCAGGATGCTCCATGGCCCCACGCCTTCTTACTTCTCCTGGTTTACCTCTCCCTACTCTTTTGACCTCAGTCTATTCTCCTCTCCTCCCTCCCTTTACTTGGGTAATTCTCACTTATTCTTCAAGTTACAATTCAAGCAGAATTCTTCCAACACTTATCCCACACCCTGTCTGAATTAAGATACTGTTTGCCAATGGGCTCCCACAGGTTCCTGCGGATATCTCCTCTATGAAGTGCTGCTTAGTAATTATTTATTTTGTTTCTTCTGAAGCAGTAAATCCCTACAGGAAAGAGAACATGTCTCCTACATTCAGAAATTCAGGATTTAGCACAATTTTGAATGCTATAGTAGCTAATTATTCAGTAAATACAGAGTCATTCAGTGGCTGTGAAATCATGAGCAAAATATTTATCTATCTCAGTTTCTTCATTTATAAAATTGGAACAATGCTACCCCTTTCTCCTATGATTTAAAAAAAGAATTAAATGATATTGTATAACACAGTCCTTTTTCAACATGTTGTCTAAAAGATTTGTTTCTATCTCTGTTCCCCACTTCTACAGTTTGTCACATGCTTTCATTGGCTGTGTTATCTACAGCAGGTTTAAAAACCTTCCTGAGTTTCATCTTTCCTACCTATTGATAATTTAGTGTAGTACCACCTCCAAATAACCACCTTCAAATGAAATAATTATATAAAAGATATAGTGGACCTTGGCACATATTAAATACCTAATGAGAGTTTATTATCATTATTGTTATTATCCTTTTGGATTAAAAATATTATTAATAATGCAGGTTATAAACGAGGCTGTGCTTGTGATTCTAGGAATCAGCATTACAGAGGAGATTCTAAACATTTAGGAAGCACGTTAAAGAAATAAACTGTCTAAAACAAAAAATTAACATTTTTGGAGAACAGTAACCAATACCAGAAATTAATCTATTATTGTTATTAACATGTGGGATTTATTTGAAGCTGATAGCTATAAAGTATTCTCAAGATTAATATTAGATTTCTTCTTAGAATTCAAAGGACATTTAATGAAAGGGTATAATAATAGTTAGCAATGTGCATATCTAGGGCAATATATTTTGACATTTTTCAACTACTTTGGAATAGTAAGCATCAAGGGAAGCAGAAATAGCACAGGTAAAAAGAAAAAGAAATTAAGAATGATTTTAGAGAAAGCAAAGGAAACATGATTTTCATTTGACCTACATTTAGAAAGGAAATATAGAAATAATGAGGAAATGTTGGGCAAATCAAGTACCTGATACTTAAATTCAACTTTTGCTATGGATTGGGAAAATACTAACTTTATAAAATCTTTCAATTTGTTGACTACACTTAAAGAATAATACTGTGTACTAAGAAAAAACAAATATGACAGATTCAGGTTTTCAGAAAGAAAATTTTTCTCAACTTGTTGGTTAATTCAGTTCTGACAGAGAACATGCCCTTTATGTGTCACGGCCAGTCTGAAGATTCATTATTTCCTATTTATTTAACATTACCAAGAAAGTTATGTTGCTGCCCCAAACAAAGACAACTTGGTGCCTGCCCTAAGGGTAAAGGAAATTTCAAAAGGGGAGGATAAAGCCTTAATAAGTACATTATATTTATCTTTGATTCTTGGTTATATTTGGCAGCTTCTCTGTTCAAATAGTATTTTCTATGTATTATCAACTAAAATACTGCAGAAAGTTTAGCAATGTTGTTCTCAAAGAAATTAAACACTCTGTGCTGATAAAGCTGCTTCCATTGTTCCCCATTTACCTAAGTAGCTTAAAACCTTATTTGGAAGAAGCCAGGAGATGAAATATAAACATTTTCTTTAAGCAAAGCACATTCTTTTCAGAGTCTGTACTTGTTATATTGGGATATCCAACTTATCTACATACGGTTTTGAGGTGCTTAGATTACGGTGAGAAGGCAATGCACATATATTTTAAATATTTCCTTTTGTGACAAAAGTGGGGAACCAAAAAAGGCAGAAAACTTAGTCTGAAACCAAAGCACACGTATTGTAATGAATCAATGAGCTTCTAGTTCTAACACAATCAGGAAAGTGTGTGTGTAGAGAAGGAGGGAGGACAGGCAGGGAAGCATATGAGAAATGAGCAAAGCAAGGAATTCAGTTCAAAGACAAACACTG
Source organism: Hystrix cristata (assembly GCA_004026905.1). Lineage (NCBI taxonomy): Eukaryota > Metazoa > Chordata > Mammalia > Rodentia > Hystricidae > Hystrix > Hystrix cristata. The sequence goes on along the minus strand of PVJO010023167.1, from coordinate 9,532 downwards.
GAAGGGAGAAAGGTAAAAGAATTAAAGAAAATAGTATGAACAAAATGACCAGCTTCCATGCCAAAGCAGGTCTCCCCAATTACATGGTGCACTGCTTAAGAGGTAGGATATGATTTCTTTCTTTGTATTTACACCTCACGAAGAGTTTCTCAGCAGTTTTCTTACAAAATACCACTTACTAACCTCTTGAGGTTTCTCCATGACTTTTTACATGTGGATACACTATTTTATTTTGGAAACTATGTATTTGCCTTCAAATTTTGGTCCTACCACAGCTAAATGTGAGATTCAGAGAACAAATTATTTTGATTATGAAGTATTTCTGTTATTCCATCAGTTTTTGTTTGAAATCTTATTTATAGCTCTTTTAACATTTAGCTTTTCATCTATTAATGCTATACCATCTTATATCTCTAACTAGACTGCAAACTCCTGGTCTAATTTTCCTCAGGTTTTCCATCGACTCAGTCAATGCATGTAGATAACAGTTGGTTTTAATTTGATTTGATTAGAAACAATAGTAAGATAGAGATCAATAATAAATCATGACTTGATTGAAAGTTTATATGGGCCACCAATGAAGAAAATTAAAATGTCATTCTAGGAATAGGTTGAAAGTTAATAGTACTTTGTCAATTCAGTTATTCTTTTAAAGTATTAAAATGACTTCCATGTGTCAGAAACTGTTCTGGGCTTTTGGGACATAGTGATCAAAACAGACAAAAACACTAGCCCTTGATAAACAATAGATGTCAAAAGGTGGGAAAAGTTATACAAAACAAAAACATAGCAAGGAGAAAGAAAAGGGAGTGCCCAGCAGAAAAATGTTGAGGAAATTGGCTTTATTTTTAGGAAGAAGGAGTTGATGTAAACCTGGTTGATTTTAACCAGAGAAGTGCCATGATCTGAATTGCACTTTAAAAAGATCAGCCTGCTTTTCTGAAATGAGGTTATAAAAGTATAAGAGAACCTAGTCAGAAGGAATGTCAACAATCTAGGCAAGAAATGCTGGTGGTTTAGGCCAGAATGATAGCAATAAAGATAAGAGTAAAGTGATTAAAATCTTAATTATATATTGAAGTTAGAGTCCATGGGATTCAATCATGTAAAGTGTGAAAATCAGACAGACATCATGGCTGACTAAGGGTATTAAAATTATATGAAAAATTTGGAAATCCTGGCAAAGAATTACAGTGTCCTTTTCAGTTAGATAATCGGCTCACAGGTCCTGGCAAAGATAATTTCATTCCTCATGGCATGCGTTGACTTACTTTTCACCACTGCGAGATGACTTTACTGCTACTGAGTCATATACTCTGTTGTAAATTTTGTCCAGTAGAGATGCAAATATTTTCCACCCAACAGAGAAAGTAACCTCTTTGCCCACTTTCATCTTTAAAAATTTAGCAAACTTGTTTTGCTGGCTTTCCTGACTTACCACATAACATCTGCTTCTCCTTTGTATCCACTTTGATACTCTTGGATCTTTTGATTTTCCAAATCAACTTTTCCAATCTGCTGGTTCCCTTGCATATGAACTAACAAATCTTTTGACATATCAAACACATTTCTGACTTTATGTTCACTTTATATCTGTATGAGAGTCATATTCATGTGTATTTCTAAAATTAATTTTGGGAATGGTTTTGAGTGTGAGCAATTGTAAGAATGAAACTACTACTTACTGAAGTAGGGAGGAATGTGAGAACAAGTTTGGAAGAAAGTTTGGACAGGCTAACTTGCAGGCACCTATTAGGCATTCCAGTAAAGATGCAGAGTGGGAAGCTGGATGAAGTGTTTGGATAAGGGAAAAGGGCTTGACTCAAGACCAGAACCTGGGAAGCATCTTAAGACTCATAAACCCACAGGAGGTTACTGAAGGAATTTAGCTAGAAAAGAACTTTTTAAAGATGGAGTCCTGATACATGATATTTAAAATTTAAGGGAAGTTAAGGAAACAGAGAAAAAGGTAGCTGGGAAAATAATTATCCTATAAGCTAGTTAAAGAATGTGTTTTAAGCAGAAGATAAAGATCCACTCTCAAATGTAGAGGAGAATTAAAGTAGGATGACAGAAATTTAACCATTGAACTTAGAAACATACATGTCCTCGCTGTAGTTAACTAAAGGACTTTTGGTTGAATTATCAAGCTAAAAGCCTATGTAGAAAGAGTTTAAAAGCACATGAGAATACATTCTCATTCTTTCAACTGGAGAGAGCAAATATAGGTGATTGGGTGGGGGAGTTTTTTTATACAGGAGAGGACATTGAGCTTCATTGGAAACATAAGAATTTGAGAGAGATTTTTCACCATGAAAGAAACTGCTACTCATCTGAATGATTATGTTAGTGATCATGATGATTGAAATGAGTGAATGGTGCTGAAGGAAGAGAGAAGAATGGCTGGAGCAGAATTCTTGCATAGAGAAGAGAGAGGGACTAATGCGCTAGTTAGAGATGACATTATCTCCTAGGAAGGATTGCACATCCACAATAAAAGGATAAAAAGCCTGGGTGTGGATGAAGTCTCAGATTCACAGTTTATGGAAGGTAAAGTGAGACCAGACAGACAGCATTGGTCGTGTGCCTTTCTTCAATTAACTGCCGCTGTGAAAGTGCAGGCACAGGGAGGATAGAAAGTTTGATTGAACAACAACTGGGATTTTGTTAGGTGATTATGATAGAAGAATTTCTCAAAGGGTTTGGAATGTACAAAGAAATGATTACAATGTTGGACCACAGAATTAAGCAGGAGAAGAAGAGCAGAAAGGAAGTGGGAGGGGGACGACCGTGAAAAAGCAGATCGGTGCATCGTGGGGTCTGGTGAAATAAACTAGAAAGACAGGAGTTAGGAATGGAAAATTAAATGCTGGTAATTCAGGTAATAGATGATTAATTATAAATCTGGGTTACTACTATAATATTTAGTGCCTAAAATAAGGTGGAGCCTCAGGGTCAGGACTGGGAAAAAGGAAGAAGACGAACGCATGAGTGTGCGCATGCCATTGACTATACAAGGAATAGTTTCCGAGCTATTAAGTGGTACACAGGATGAGGAACTGGGAAGCCTGGCTGCAGAAACTGTGCTCTTAAGTGATACCTTGTAATATGACGCAGCTGCTTTAGTATTTGTTAAGTAAGTTGCATTGTTTTTCAATGCTTCGATTTAGAGAAATAGGAGAGATTTTAGATTTATTCATTTTTGAATAGTACTAGAATACATGGTCTTCCAAATAACCATTTTCAAAATGCTAACATTTTCTATCTCCTAAGATAAATTTTCTAAACAAAAAATATTCACTGTTTTCCCTTTTCATCAAGAACACAAACAGAAAGCAAAGCAGGCAGTACATAAAGTGAGGCAATAATAAAAGCCTTAGCTGGCACATGATAAAACAAGAGGTATACAGAATGAATCAAGTAATGGATGCAAAGGGAAGAGAAAATTTCTTAAGTGTTTAGAGAAGGTAGGGGGGCGGGTATGTATGGGGTAAAGAAAAGAGAGTTACAAAGTTTTACATAGAGACCAAAAAAAAAAAAAAGCATATGAACAGAAATATACAAATGAACAGCCCATGGGAATAATTACTTAATAGGTTACACCACAACAGAACAAGGAAGCAAGATTGATAACATAACCAAGGTACATTGGTCTCTCTTGACTGAATCACTACTACAAGTGTCCTGGACTGGGGGGTTGGTATTTAAAACTAGTCACACTAACATCATTTGCTCAAAAAATAGGGCATATTTCTATATTTTAACAATTTAATACATGTGTTGAATTCCTGCTGCTTACGTCATGACCCCAAAATAGTGTACTTTCTGTCAAATACTATTTGTATTGGTAAAAGTCAAAATACTATTTGTATTGGTAATGGGTGAATACGAATGGCCTAGGAAACATAAAATCACTAATGAAACTATTTCAGCCAGGGATGGCGTCTTTACAGTTGGTTCTGTGGGTTCCTTTTTTCTTCAGGATGAGGTTGCAAACAGTATCTGAATATGTTCAGTTATACAACCACTGGTCTCTTTATATACACCAAAGCACTCATTCAAATGCTTAGCACAATTTTTTTGTATACAGCATTAAAAAGATAGCAATGTCAACTAGATTAATATCATACGAATTTTCTCCCTGTGATGGCAGAAGTGGAAGAAAAACTTAATAACAACAAATAAAGTAAGAAATGCTTTGATATACATTGCACCTGCCTGCGAGATGTCAAGTGATTTCCTAAAGACTGGTCCACACCTACATCAAACAAAGCTGATCCCCTGTCATCTTGTCATGATTTTGAAAGAAAACTAGGTTGAGCACAAATGTTAATTGCATAGTGTCAGTGTTCCAATAAAGGCAGAAAGACTTGGGATCGCTATAGTATTATTTAAATAATTCAGTTAAGAACTTTCTCAAACTGCCCTTAGCACAGCAAACATGATTGAACATATACACATTTGTTCTGCTCATTTAACTGGCAGGAAATACTGTTCCTTAATTCCAGTTTATTAATTCCTAGCCATTTTCATAACAGAACTGAGAAAGACCAAACAGTGCATTTCTAGAGGATTATAGCACTTCTCATCTCGTCCTAATCACTTGAAGAGTATTAGGAGGTACAAAGCTTATGGCCACAATACACTAATTATGCACAACAGCTGCGTCTCTCTGTAAGGAGAGCAATATCTCCACATACGTCCTGTCCTATAAGGATCTTAAAGATTTAGGGTTATCAAATAACTTGAAATTTTAGAAAGTAGTGTGGGTCACTTGTAGAGAAGCTATGGTCAAATTACAGTTTCATGACAATGGTACTAGAAATCTTTAGAGTTTTAGCTCAGAAAATGTGGTCCCATTTTTTACTTTGATGGACAAAATGTTTCATCTGGAATAGTCTAAGGCTTTAGTTCTTTAAGTCCCTGCACTTAGCATACATACATATTTCGTTACCTGTATCCATATCCCATGTAATGTATCCACTGTCAAAATGTGGCCAAACCACACCCTATCTGTAATTCCCTGAATTTTGGTGAACACATGAGGAAAGTCTTCCCCCCCACCCCCCTGCAGTGCTGGGGATCAAACCCTGGGCTTCCCACCTTACATACTAGGTATGTGCTCAAGTCACTGGGCTACATCCTCAGCCCCTATCACTCATTTTTATTTCAGGGGCTACTGTGAATCTTTTCTGTTTTTTATAAGACTTAGAATGTGTCAAAGGATTATGTTGGCCCCCTTGAATTATTTTAGATTCATCAAATTGCTACATGTCCATTATTTCTCCTCAAATAACACTGAGAATTAGCGACGTGACCTTAGATTCTCTTTGCATCCTTAATATCTCAAGTTTGTGTGTGTGTGTGTGTGTGTGTGTGTGTACTGAGGGTGAAGTTAAGCGGACTTACAGAATCTCACAGCACCAGGTTCAGACATAACCAAATATAACAGAAATTAAGTGAACACCACCAACCTTCCATTTCTCTTGATTCCTTTCTCTTCTTTCCTTCTCATCTTCTTTATTTTGAGACTTCCTCATCTCTCAAGGAAGCAAGGCTCCCAAACCTTTATGGGATTTGTCATCAATGATCATAAGAAAAGCGCCAGGTATCTGAAAAAAAGGAAAAATGTTGACCCACATAATGGCACCAGAATTTCTTATGACTGATTATAAAATGCAGCCCTATGTCAGGAATTTTAAACTGTGGGCATCCTAGACTCAGCGACATGTGGGCCACTTCCTCAGCAGCTCCCAGGTATTGACAGAGGACTACAGCCCTTATCAGGATTAATTGGTCTTACATAAGATCATTCCAATCTCCAAATAATTAGAGTGTCTGGCCAGGAAAATAGAATATGTTGGTCCATCTCACTCAAGCCACTTGGACTAAGTTGGGCAGGGTTGGTTTTCCCACAGGAAAAAGCACTGCAATTTCTAGCGCTGAGGGTGTGAATACTAGAAAGGAAGAAAAAAAAAACTAATAAATTTCTAATATTATAAATGTGTGTAATGATAAAACTATGGGATATCTGACTGCTATTGAATAATTACAAATGTCTTCCCTGAATGTTTGATCTCTGTTGCAAGAACTTTTAGAATACTAGGCATGGAGGAAGTAAAGTAACACTTCAGGGCTGACCATTTCACCTCTTTCTCAGATTTTTGCTCTCTATTTCTTGTATTCCCTTATTTCTTGCTTCAGATTCTTTCACAATCAAGAAAGTAAGCCAGGCCTGGTGAGTGATGCGTGTCTGTAATCTCAGTACTTGGGAAGCGGAAGCAGGAGGATCACAAGTTTAAGCCCAGCCTGGACAATTTAGTAACTTAGTGAGATCCTGTCTCAAATGAAAAATAAAAAAGGCAGGGGATGTTGTTCAGTGTGAAGGCTTTGGGTTCAATCTCTAGCATCACAAGAAGAAGAAGCAGAAGAAAAAAAAGAAGAAAGAGAGGAAGAAAGGGGGAAAAGGTGGGAAGGAGGAGGAGGAGAAGGAGAAGGCGGCACTCTGTTAGGCTGAGGCATGAATATTATAAATTCAAGGCCAGGTTGAGCTATTTAGCAATTTGCTCTCTCAAAAAATAAACAAACCAAAACGACACCACCACAATCAACAAAAATCCATCTAATTTTAGCCCCAAAGCTATGTTATCCAGGCTATAAATATTCATAGTTGAAGAAAGTGTTACAGTGTTCTTGCAGTAATCTATCTGCTCAGATAATACTGAAGACTTGAGCTGTATTTCACCCTATGTTTCAGTAAGGATACAGTTTATATAATAATGTACTGTCTGTTGTGTACCACATATAGCATTTCTATCATCAAAAGAAATAAAAACTGAGATCTCTTTTCTAGATCCCCATATCCCAGAGTAGCCAGTTACTTTTAATCCAAATTATAGAAAAGAACTAAAAATTACATTATGTAAAAAAATTGAGATTTTCCATCATTGCAAAGAACTCATTCTTTTTTAATTCAAAATATGTAGCAAAAGATGCCCCAGAGGCTGGCCACACAGGGTTAGGACAAGAATCAAGTCCAGAGAGTGTGACGGTGCACCTCTCAAGGGGGCAGGGAGCAAAGCATCAAAGAGAGCCAAGTGACAGTAGGAAGTATCAGAGGTGGCGGCAGGATCTGAGACCTGTTTAAGATTCTGTCACTTTGTATTAAGTTTCTACCTTGTAGACATTAAGGTGCTTTTGTATGTATTCCCATTCTGAAAATACAGGCTAATTCAGCAGCTAAAGAACCAGAGCAGCAAAATAGTGAAAGAGAAAGCGTAAAGGACAACATAAGGATGTGTGCAACCTCAAAGGCCCAACAACGAAGGAAGTATGGGAATGAGAAACATATTTATATGGACTTCAGAGAGGCCAGCAAAGTCTTAGCAGAAGTAGTAAAACAAAGAGGGCTCAGATAGTCCTAAAAGAGTGGGGTTTAAATCCCTGATGACATGTGTAAAAAGATGATTCGGGGGCTGGAAGGGAAAGGAACTAACATAGTTAAGTATGCATTATGTGTCAAGTACAAAACTAGACATGATTTTATTTAAACATCACGACACCTTTAGGAAATAATTATTGTTTCTGTGACACAGATGAAAAATTTGAAACAAAGAAGAATTAAACAATGTCTTTAAAGAAGCACAATGGAAAAATGAGGCAAATAGGTTAATTATTAGTCATTTATTTGTAAATTCAAGAAATAGCTACTGAGCACCTTCTATGTACTAGTTACTTAAACTCCAGTAGACAAAGTAGTGACACTTAAACAAAGTCTTTGATGAATCAATAAATAAGAATTTTTAAGTTATTGAAGATATATAACAGAAGGAATTAAAATATAAGAAAAATGATGTGAAAAAAGCAGCTGATTTGGAAAATAATTCAAAAGCTTTTATAAATGAAATCTGTGGATTGAGACTTTTTTTAATGTGCTGGATAGGCTTATAACATAACTGATATTTCTTGGGCATTTCCATGGAACAGATACTGGTAAGCATATAACTAATATGTCCTCACAACACAAGTTTGAGGCAGGTATTGTCATCAACCACTTCATACAGATGCTTAAAGATGTAGAGGAACTTATCTATTGAAATAGAGCTGCAAGCAGAGATTCAGGATTTGAAACTAGGCATTCTGTCTTAATAGTCTTCTGTCTTTTTAAAAACAGTTGAAGAAGGAGAGAGAGAGAGGGAGGGAATTCACATACGATAAAATTTACTCTATATAGAGTTCAATGAATTTTAGTAAATTCATAAAGTTGTACAATCACCACCACTATCTAATTTTAGGATTTTTTAATCAGCCACAAAATCCATGCCCATTCCCTATTCTTCCTAGCCCTAGACAACTACTAAATTATCTCTTATCTTTTTGCCTCTTCTGCCCATGTTATATAAGTTAAATCATATAATAATTTGATAGGTAGCTTTTGTGATGGGTTGCTTTCACTTAGAATAATTTTCTAAGGTTTATCTCTGTTGTACCACATATAAATATTTCATTCTTATTTATTGCTAAATAATACTCCACTGTATGGACATACCATTTTTATTTACCCTTTGTTGATACCCATGGGGGTTGTTTCCACCTTTTGTTGCAAATGTTTTCATTCATCTTGGGTATATATCTAGGAGTGAATCGTATCATAATTTTATGTTAAACATCTTGATGAAGTGCCAAATTGCTTTCTGAAGTGAGCATGTCAGTTTACATCTGTGTTACATGATAGTGAGTGTAAAGAGATGTCTCATTTTATTAATTTGCGTTTCTCTAAGGACTAATAATATTGAACAACTTTTCACGTGCTTATTGGCCAGTCATACACCTTCTTTGGAGAAATGTCTATTTAGACCTTTTGCCTAGAGACATATGTCATTTGCATTATCTTCAACCTGGTTCTTAGCAAGAAATCTATTGGTGGAGTAATAGGAAGAACAGAAGAAGAGAGGTAGTTATCATTAGGTGGAAAACTATAGAGCCTATAAGTGAACTCTGCTGTAAGATTCACTATGCTAGAACTTCAAAACTGATGGAATTGCTGCTCCAGAGCTGACAAAACAAGCAATTTTGTTAGAAGTGTTGGAAACAAGCAGACAATATTGAAGTTTCCTCAAAGTGTGTCAGCTCCCTTCTTCCATTAAAAGAAAGTATGCAACAAATAACTAGATTAATTCACATATGAGTAGTAGTAAGAAAGGAACATAACGAAAACAACTTGGGCAGATACCATTGAAATGGAGAGCAAGAACCAAGAAAAAATGTAGAGGAAACATATCCTACATGTTCTTCCTACATGTTCCCCATGAAGGTTAAAAAAATGACAAATGACATTCTCTGCCTTTCAAGAAGTTTCCGAAAACGATATGCAGACATTTAATGAAGTGTTTATTAGATAGGAGTCTATATAACCTGGAAAAGTCTGGAGAGAAATGTATGAGAAAAATGGAAACGTTATAGGAACGAAAGTTATGGTAGAATTAAACAAAAAAGATAATAAATATGACTGAAAATAGACTAAGAAGCATTG